>CM030369.1:48452176-48496573 GCA_003604175.2 Clonorchis sinensis | reverse complement strand
ACCAATTTCGAACGTACCGCGCAGCAGGTCTCCAAAGGGAGACTTGGCACGCCAACTGTCCAAAACTTTCTGGAAAGGATTTTCTTCCTCTTTTGGAGTTATCACACTTCATACTTGCCAGCCATCTGCACACATATAGCCACTAGAAGCGAGGTGTTGCGATAGATCATTTGTGAAGGTTTTGAAGAGCTTCTGAGCCGCAAACGAACCCCGTTGATTCCAGCTGGTAAGGTCAACAGAGGCCTTCGGTACAAAACCTAACCAGACTAATCACAAAATGGATAAAGGCGACACCAAAGGAATGAACGACGTTCCTCAGCTACTGGATGGTTGTTTCTGCATGGCTGCTATTTTTTTGTGCAGACGCCTGAACCCGCTGCGTTTATCGGTGAATAGAACCTTCGACAGCCTGTTCAACTGGCTTCCCAACCACAACGCCAAAAAAGTGCCCAGTAATAGCATGAACTTCTTTCCTTCTAGTATGTGCGTTGGTTTCACAAACTAGTAGTCTCACTTCGCGGCCAACCGCCTTTCTTCAAACGACCGTCACCTGGCCCTTGTTGCTGCCAGAAGCTTCAGGAATTTGGGATGTGATTCATCGGTGCCAGTGGCCGCCCGTTCACCCAAAGCTCGAAGAATGTGCTCTATATTGCTGACCCAACACACTATATCTCTGAGGTCAGAAAGAGCTACAAAGAGGAATTTGGAAAGCTTTTGCTAGACAAACGCGGATGCCATTTGGATTTTGAGAACTAGATCAGGAATTAAGATGAGTCTTATGGCGCTCAAGCCCAAGTCTTGCGAGTATAACCTTGATTCCCACCCAGCTCTGATGGAACCAGAATAAGCACTTCACCAGAACGTGGTCCTATCAAATTAGTTTGAACTTGGTGTTCAAAATAGTACTGGCATCGGCGCGGAAAACGAAGTCCCACCTCTGGCCGATGACAGAATCTCCGGTTATCTATTTACGGTGGTATGTGCGAACGGGTTCTCCCCATAATTAGTCCTGCCACTGGTGCGAAGGAGTATTTCAGTTGGTTGCCATGCAAGGTATCGTAATTTGTTGAAATGCGTTATGTTTAGGATGGAGAGGTGAAGGACGAGAATTCTGAAATCGTGGATGTTATTGGGTGGATCGTTGGGGACGTTGATGAGCTATCTTCAGATAGAGAACTCCTTTCTCTTATAAATGACGTTGACAGGAGCTCCTTCACGGAGGTTTCTAACTTATGCTCTTTGTACAACAGGACTGTAATGCAACTCATTCGTCAGGTAAATATGTCTGGTTGTTGACGTTTTCCAGTGGGACAGGTGTGGAGTTAAGCCTGAGTTTCTTCGTCGAAAAGCCTCTCGTGAACACGTGAAGTTCATACTATGTCAGTGCTACAATCGGGCAGTTGCCGAGCCGGATAAATTGAACCAATATCCACCATTCTCTCCTCAGGTGTACGGAGAGACCTCATTTGAATTGATTTCACAAATGATCGATACGGTGAAGATCACTTCGGAAGACCATTTCATTGATTTGGGTAGCGGTATGTCATGTGATGAACACTAAACCCTCTGTTTGACAGGAGTGGGGCAAGTAGTTCTTCAAGTGGCTGCTTGCAGCGAAGCGAAGTTTTGCTACGGAGTTGAAAAAGCAGAGTACCCAGCTATATGTGCTTCCAGACTTGACATGGAGTTTCAGAGATGGATGGCTTTCTACGGAAAATCGTATTGCCCCTACCTGGTTAGTATGCCTAAGAGGAGTTATTTATTTTAACCCTAACTGTGCTACACTTTTCATACAGTCAGTGTGATGCGGTCGCTTTTGTAAGGCCTCATCGCGTAGTGTTCATCATTTCATTCCTTCATTCTTTCACGGGAGGTGACTCAACGCGTGGCACACTTATGTTCTTTCATCATATGGTGTGCCACTAGCTCGTGCTAAACTAAACTCGTGTAACACGTGTGAAGTGCATATCAAAGCTACTTTGGTTCAAGGTGCTCTAGATTTGTTCACCGATAACAGGGGAAACAACGAGAAGAGCCACTTATTGCGGACGACGACCTAGTCACATGAAAGTCACCGGGCCATTGTTTTCTTGTCCGAAGGAACTAAAGGAATTCGCGTGTTGAAGATGGTAACAATGGCACGGGGTGCTTGTGGCTGTTATTGGACCATTTCCTTTAAAGTCAGTAGTCTTCACCGGGTCTTGCTCCGGGGTTCTCATTCAAGTAGACGGGGGTGGCCAACTCGACCGAGTGTATTGATCGGGGCTTTCAGACTTATGTGCAAATCAGTAGTGTGACCATCTTTCGATAGTTTTGCCTCCACGTATCATCATCATCATCATCATCAAAGACAGCAACATCAGTGTTGACACTGATGCTTCACTGCCGTACAACCATAAAGTTCGTCTAATTTCATATGCATATATATATATATATATATATATATATATAATTATATATTAAAAGCCCTAGAGTGAAAGGAAGAGAAAAAGAGTGGATGAGGGAAGGGACCTAGTGCTGGCCTATGTCAAGCATTCTGAGGTGCCTACACCTCCAACCGCTCAATCAGACAATCTGGAAAGAAACTGACAGCATGAACGCCACTGACATCGATTAGCCGCCATTTCTTGCAACGTCTCCAAGCACAGGCGGGGTCACGGGGACCCCATCCTGGAAGGCGTACAGCACCAACAACACCCAAACTCTTCGTGATCTCTTTCACGCCTTTCTGCCAAGTCATGCGCTGTCCACCTCGCGGTTTGCGCCATGCTGAGAGGGCACGGAGAACAACACTCGTCTCGGTAGACGGTGTTTCGGCATGCGTAGCACATGACCGAGCCATCGTAGTCGGTGGTGCTGGATGATTTCCCAATTGAAGTACCTGCAGCACAACCAAATACCCGTTTTCTAATCACCTCGTGACTAACACGCTGACGCCATCCAAAACCAGCCACGCTTCTGAGGCATCGGTGGTCGAAAACCTGGAGACGCCTCACATCATCTGTCCGTAGAGGCCATGTCTCGCACCCATACAACAATACAGCCCTTACTGTAGCCTGGTACACACGACCCTTAAGATCTAGTGAGATGCCTTTTTGACGCCACAAGTGACGCAAATTAGCAAACGTGATTCGAGCCTTTGAGATTCTTGCACTGACTTCATCAGACACACTTCCGTCAGAGCTAATACAACTACCGAGGTATGTAAAGTTTTCCACAATCTCCAGTGATTCTCCTTGAATTTTAAGGGATATGTCCGGAGACTGCACGTTCTGAAGCATGACTTTGCACTTTGAAGGTGCAAGGCGCATGCCAAAAGATGGTATGATGGTGGTCAGTCTGTTCAACAGGGCTTGTGCTTCACTTTCGTCTTCAAAGATGAGGGCGATATCATCTGCGTACTCCAGATCGACAAGGCTCTCACCAGCAACGATTTGAACACCGGGGTTTTGAAGACCTTCCAGCGTTCGCCTCATTATTTCATCAATGACGAAGTTGAACAAGAATGGAGAGAGTGGACATCCTTGTCTGACACCACTTTTTGTAGGGAAGCTTTTGGAGAGCTCACCATACACTCTCACCCGCCCAGAAGTATGTGAATATAGGGATCGGATTATGTTTACAAACTCTGGGCATACCCTGTTGAGCAAGTACATTTAACAGCACTGACCGATCGACAGAATCAAACGCACCCTTGAAGTCAAGGAACACCAAGATTGTGGGTCGTCTGTACATGTGGCGTTGCTCTAACACCTGACGGAGTGTGAAGATGTGGTCAATGCAGCCTCTACCCGGTCGAAATCCCGCTTGATTCTCACGAGTCAAGGTTTCGCGTGCCATCGTAAGACGACGAAGAATCAATGACGCCAGAAGCCTTGTCACAACAGGAGTCAAACTAACACCTCTGTGGTTGCTACATTCACTGCGAGTACCCTTTTGAAAATGGGCACTACTATCGATTCACCCCAGTTGTCTGGGACGGTCTCTTTCTCCCAGATAGACCCAAATAGTCTAGACAGGCACTGGCTGAGGAGCCCACCGCCATCCTTGAAAAGAGCAGGTGGAAGGTCGTCAGGACCAGCAGCACGATGACGCTTGAGTAGGAAATACACTCGGACACTTCTGAGACCGAAGGCGGCTCCATATTTACGGTCCAGCTTTCTGTTGAAGGCCAGGATTCTGGATTGGAGGTAGCAGGTGGCCAGCTGAATTGCTGTTCGAAGTACTGTGCCCAGCGGTCCAAACGTTCTGCTTTATTGCATATCAGGGAGCCATTTTGGTCTCTGATTATTTCGCTGACAAGAGGTTTTCGAGGACCAGTCGAACGAATCAAATGGAACAGCCTGCGCACATTTCCAGCATTCTTTGCATCTTCCATTTCTTCGGCCTTTCGGGTCCACCAAGCTTCTCGGTCTGCACGGACACTCAGTTTCACTTGGCGTCGGATGATGCGTCGGGTGGAGTTGTGGTGGCGGCCAGGAATCTGTCGCCGGGTCTCCAGCAAAGACACGGTCCTATCAGAGATCCAGTGTTTGAATGAGGTTGGCTGGGTTGTACCGCAAACAGACGTTCCGACCTTGAGTAGCGCTTTGGATATCTTTTCCCAGTGGCCGTTTATATCCGACACCGTACCGTCCGGCAGGCATTCGACGAGCTGGTTTTGATAGTTTCGTTTGACTTCTGGATCCACTAGCTTCTCAATGGCTAAGCGAGGTGTGCGCGTTTTGCGTACACCTGAAAAGCAATGAAAAGCAGCAGCGTACAAGTGCATGGTCGGAGTCCACGCTGGTGTTCCAGAAGGAGCGGCAAGCGGTGATCGACCCTCGCCACCGATAACTGACGGCGATGTGGTCTATTTGGGTTCGTCGCTGGTGTTGGTGGGCACCACGTTGTCAAGCGATTTCCGCTGTTCCGGAAATTCGTACTGCAAAGGAACAGTCTGTGATCGGCACACATCTGAAGTAAGCGGTCTCCGTTGTCCGTGCGTCTCGTGTCCAAACCAAGACGACCACCCAATCGGGCCTCAGCAGCGCTCAGTCTACCTACCTGGGCGTTCATATCACCAGCAACCACAACGATATCTGAGGTTTTAACCTGCTGTAGAAGGGCACCTAGAGCGTCATAGAAACTGTCCTTGGCAGATTCAGAGCTACAGTCAGTTGGGGCGTAAGCAGACACAATAAACAAGGTGCGATGGACCTCACTTCTCTAGATTCTCTCACAGATGTTGCCAAACGAACCGCACAGAGGCGACTATCAACGGGTATCCAATCAAGCAGAGACGCTTCCGCTCGTTCGCTCAATACAATACCCACCCCAGCATATCCAGCTGCAGCGGCCTCCATCACCAGAGGGCGCAGCCGGAACCTGGAAGAGCGAGGGGCAGTCAGTTCGATCACGGTACTTGCGTCCTGCGTCCTTGTTTCTGACAGACAACATACATCAATGCTGAGGGAATCCAGCGTACGAGCAAGAGCCACCTGTTGACCTGCTTGCTTCAGTGAACGAACATTAAAGGTGGCTAAGTAGACAGGCTTTCGGGGTTTGAAAACAGACTTGAAGTGTTTAGGGATGTAGCTGAACTCGGACGTACAGAATCTGCAGCTAAGTGTGATGCAGGGCGGCAAACCGATCAGTCCTAGAGCTGGGACCTGCGGAGGACGTATTAAAATTGGGGTGGGGGAGGGTAGAAGACGGAAAACATGAAAGTGTAAGAAGGGAGGCGTCAGCAGTAGCATGTTTTCGCTTACCCGCCCTGCTGTATGCAGCAAGCAAGGCGACCCGGCTGATGGCACCACGCGACGGCCGATGTGGCATGAAAGTGCTGTTAGTTGTGAATGTCATGGTTGTACGAGGCTGGGATACTGCCAGGCGCCCACACCTAGACAGGAGGACGATTAGGGTCCTCAACCAAAGCCTTTGGCTCAAAAGCCAAACCGCAAGGCAGCGGTGTTGGGCTGGAAATGCAAGTACATTACCATTTTTACGGAACATCGCCACACATGTTCCAACCCCCAACCTGGAGGGCCAGGAGACTGTGTTCGTCAGACCTCTACCCATGGACCAACCTGGTATGAGAGACTCTGTGAGTGTCACGCGGGCACCCCCCAGTATAGCTCAATGGGTCGCCGAGGTACACAAACCGCCACACCACGGTAAGGTCCAGTCTCTTCGTGTGGCCTCTACGTATGGCTACAAGTGCTCTGCAAGTCAGGTGGTCCTTTGGCAGGATGTGATTAGTACAGGCTGTTTATGGTAAAAGGGTTTCTCCTGAAAACCTTGTGACATTTCTGCATTACTGATCTAATGTTCGCACCAGAACCGCGCAACTCTGCTAAGGCGAAGGTAGCCATATGTTGAAAGTTTTGGTATATATATTCTCGTACAGATTCTACGCCAATTGCCATTTAGGGAGAGCGTTTTATGTACCTCGGAAGTTGCTTTAGTCCTGACTTTAGTGTGATAGATGAAGTAAACACATGAATCTCTGAGGCCTGAACCGTGTTTGCGAATTTGGAACACATAGTAGCAATGCGCCATATCCCTGAATCCCGAAGACAGTTTGTATCAGGGTACAGTACGGGCTGTTTTTTTGTATGACCTGCGCGGGCAGAGGAGTTGAGATGCCTTCAGGTCTCCGACGACCGTCCTCTCAAAACCATAGCTTGTGTAAGCTGGTGTTGACGAATACCCCACCAGACAACCAGGAAACGGGTGTTCGGTTTTGCAACGGAGACTTCCATCGAAGAATGTGTCCAGCACCAAAAGCTGCATTGGTTAGGTCATGTATTGCTCATGCCTAACCGTCGTTTGCCGAACGAGTGTTGTTTTCCGTGTCCAAGTCAGAGTGGCGCAAGCAGAGACAAACCTTTGACATAACATAGGGGTGTGAAAGAGAACACCAAAAGTGTGGGCGCTGTTGGTGCGACTCGCCTTCCAGAGTGAGGTCCACGTGCCTGTTTGGAGACGCTGCAAGATGTGGTAGCTAATCGGTTTCCGGCGTTCCTGTCGTCCGTTTTTGTCCAGGGCCCGTGAACGAGTGGAGATGTAGGCTGCTTGGAACAACAGGGATATGCTAGTACTAAGTCGCGCACCCATGTTTATTCTTTTTTTCAACTGAGCCTTTCAAATAGACTTATCGGGCACCGATAAGTATGTATGTGGTCATTAACTGACGTTAGTGGATTTTGTGCTGTCGACCTCAATGCAGGTTTTCTGAGTGTTTTGAGGTGCAGGCAGTTTGAACGCTTGTGGTCGACTGACTATATCAATTCTCTCCTACCGTTTCATTTTTTTCGTTTTAGGACTTTGTTTAAATAAGCCGGCATTATACAGTGTTCTTACTGGTATGTTTTGCGATGGTGACGATGTTTGCGTTGAGGTTAATGTTCTGATAAACGGTCTGTGCAAACACCGTTCCCATCGTGCGCAAACCTCAAGAGTTGTCAGCTCTCGATATTGCTTTGGCACCACCTACTTTGTCATTACCGATCTCTAAGAACGAGACCAGCTGTCGCCCGGTAGCTGTGGTAGTATGCGAGACAATCTGGTATGTCCACCGAGATCAACTGCTGCAAACAGACTGGACCTTATCGTAGTGTGTAGGTTCGAGTGCTTTTGTGATCTATTATGATCTACACTATTTCTCGTACGGATTTTATCGACTGATTGATCATGGATAGAGGTGGTAATGCTGAACAGTTTCCTGGTCTTCCAGGTTGGGGGTTGGAACAAGTACGGTTAATTTTTCCTTTAAGAAATTTGCACTAAGGTGGTAGTACACGTCGGGTAAGCGAAAATATGCAGCTGCTGGCGCTTTTTCTCATACTCTTACGTATTCCTTTATTACACCACTCCAGTATGTAGGTCTCAGTACAAGGGCAGACCGCCTCGATCACCATGCATTCTGGTCAGTTGCAGTTGCTTGGATTCCGTGTTCAGTAACAACCCTAAACATATCGAAGTCAGTTTTCAAAGCCAATCTTTAATGTTTTCACACTTAAGCAAACAGGAAAACTAGTGGCGCTTGATCGTATGCGTACTTTCCGTCGGCATTGATGTATGCTGTCCGTCTGGGACACACGTTCTGTACTCGACGCAATTGTCGCCCCGTCTTCTTCCCGCTCCATACTTCGCCCCTCTGATGACCTGCGAGCCGCTGCAGTTGGGTATGCTGAGTTATGCTGAACCATCGACTTAAAGCATCTCCGTTTGATTGGACACCCGTTGATAGTGGCCTCTGTGCGCTCCGTTTGGCAATGTCTGTGGAAGAATCTCGAAGAAGAGAGGTTTACCACCTGTTCATTGTATCTGTATCAACTGTAGTCCTGAATCTGACAGACTGCTTTGATAACGATCTAGGCTTGGGCAACCTGACAGTATTTCAGCCCTCGTGCTTCCTTCGGGCGGCATGGCAGCTAGGCACCGGAAGGGTGTTACAGCTGAACGATTTTTTTACAACGAGCTGAGAGCATTGTTGTGGTTGTGGGTGATATGAGCCCTCTGGTAAGTAGGTTTAGCGTTACGTAGGCTCACGAGGCGCACAGAGAACGGAGAGCTCCTACTGCGGATATGTGCTGACCACAGACGGCCCCTTTGCATTACCAATTCCAGGAACCGTGGAAATCGTTTATCTACTTTGTGCCAACCAGCGAACCAGCCCCGAACCCAAACAGACCACATTACCGTGAGTTGCCCATGATGAACGCTGACCATGGCCTGCCGTGCCTTCTGGGACACTTGACTGGACTCCGATCATGCATTTGTCCATTTCTGTTTTCCACTGCACTTTTTATGTCGATGCAAAACGTGCACACCGCTTAGCTATTGAGGAGCTTGTGGGCTCCAAAACTTAGCAAATTTGTCAGAACCTACTTCTCCAGCGCCTGCCTTCTGATCGACTATAGGATATTTGTCATTATTGCAGTGAGATATCCAAAGCTGTACTTGATTCGGTACAACGCAACCTGCTGGTTTTTCGTACACCATGTGTAAATTGTTTTATTTATGTTTCCATCTTCGAAATTCAATCCACCTGTTGTGCATTTTTCTCTTTTCAGTTGGAGCGTGGGGATTTCCTTTCATCGGATTTCCAAGAGAGGATAACATCAGCAACTGTATTGTTTGCAAATAATTTCGCTTTTGGTCCCGAAGTGGACCATCAGTTGAAACAGCGCTTTGCCAACTTGAAAGAAGGTGCCCGCATCATCTCATCCAAAGCCTTCTGTCCATTGAATTTCCGCATTACTGATCGAAATCTCGGAGGTTGGTATTTTATACCGTTCCCTCGTTTACTAACGTCCTGGTCTATATTTGTCCCATACTACATTGGACCTACATATTCAGCGAGATCTTTGATTTGTTAGTTTTACAAATTGCTGTAGGTTCCCATTTTATTGTTGCTTACCGGCACACTCGCCAGCCCCACTTTGACCGATTCTTCGCCTGTCCAACACCACTGATCGGACACAGCGTAATTGGTTTCCGTATGATATACAGCAGTTACCTCCAAGAAAGACCACAAAGCCTTTCCTGCGGTGTGTCCTCTCTCGGTGGAAAGATCACATTCAGTCATGGTCAGCTGGGGTCGCTGTTGCGGACCCTCCAGGACAACAGTCTTTCTGGAAGTATGCTTAGTCATTTGTGGGTGGCATTGGACTTTTGTGGTTAATAGTAATCAGCGTTCTGTTCTGACACCTACACAAGTTTTCGAGTATGTTCAGTTTCCTCTACTGGTCAGTTCTTTTCACGCTTGTACAGCTAGCTCGGTGTGCCCAATAGGTTTGACTACGGTAACTCTATTCACAAACTTGTGAATCCCTAGGAATGCATATAATAACTGACAGCGTGGACCCCACTGATATCGGCTGGCCGTCATGTTGTTCAGTCTCTAGGCAAGCAGAGGGAGAGTCACCTTGACTCCATCCTGGAAGACCAATAACTCCCGAGCGTTTCGTAACATTCGTTTTCTTATGCCATGTCAAACTCAGTCGGATTCTGGGTTTCCGCCACTCAAAGGAAAGTAGCGCTCTTCTGGGCAGGCGTTAACTCGGTATGCGCAACCGGATGACGGAATCGAACGCACTTTTGAACCCAAGAAACACCAAGATTGTGGGACCCCTATACGCATCTTGTTGCTGTAACACTTGACGAAGTGCGAAGATATGGTCTACACAACCCCTTCCCGGTCGGAATCCTGCTTGCTTTTTTCTGATCCTGTCTTCACACGTCTTCGCAAGCCGGCGCAAAGAACAGAGAAACTCTGGTATTATTTATCAATCTACTAATCCTCTGATATTGCGGAAAAAGCATTGCGTTATTTTCATATAACTGAGGCCGCTACGCCACGATGTAGATCTTGGCCAATAAAGTCACTCGAATTTTTGTCTAAATTTACTTCAAAGATTGCTTGTTGCATAGCAACCTACCTTAGACTAGAGTACTGATGCTTTGTGGACTAGACTTGTAATTCCCGGGGCTCGTAGACACTGTCGAGGGTCCAGCGAACAAGGTACAAGTAAACCCCATATTTGATGGTGAGGCAAGGGGATCTTACCGCCGAATGAAATGTATCGGTTACCCGTCTTGCCACCAAAAAAGGACAAGTAGCATAACGAATTCTGTAGGTATATTCTGGATATAATGTTATTCATGAAGTTGCAGAAAATTTCGACAACCAACCACCGGTTTTGCCTTCCTTCGGACCGATCAGGTAGGCGTAGTCTCAGAGTTTCCTTCAACCTGAGGTCCTGCTTGAGCATCAAGCCATGCAAAAGCGGTGAAATATACTCATCCTTAAATTAAGTTGTTATTGACGAGAGATTGGACGGAATGTCTTCTCCTCTAGACTTGTTCAACAGGCGGTCTTATAGAAGACCGCCCCCTCTCCCTGCTTGCACGTTACTTGAATTGTTGCAATCCAACCGAACTTAACTGATGTTTGCCACGTATTGGAAGCGGTATTTCACGATTTGTTGAAATCATCACAAACGAGAGATTCAGCTGGGTTCCAGGTGAGTCTCTCGCAAAAACCAAATTTATTTGCAGATGAGTGTATTTCTCGAAAAACAGTCCAATTTGGGTTCAAGTAGAACATAAGGTTGACGGAAACTCGGGGACTGTGCCTACCTGATGAGCCCCAAGAAAGGCGAAACCGGTCGTGGGCTGTCGAAGACTCATCACTCAGTTTTCGGTTGCGTACAGGCTAGTGTGACAGGTTTTGCAGGGGTCCATTTAGTTCTAAGTAACCAGCCAGAAGGGTCGTTTCTTGACTGGATGCCCGCTGCTAGTCCCGTTTTTGCACTTCATGTGACAACGCCTGTGAATGAGTACCACAAACGGGAAGTTGATCTTTTGTTTATCTTATCTGCTTACGTCCCAATAGGTTTTAGCCCTGGCACCATCAAGGGCAGTTCATTATGGCGCTATGTATACCCTGTTACGGCGAGCCAATGCCTCGCATGTTGTGATTTCCCGGGATTTAAATGCAAAAGTGTTCAGACTTTGTCCAGATGAGACCCCGGTTTGATGGGGAATTTAGACTGGATACGGTACGGACGGACAATAGCGATTGACTGCCTAAACTTTGTCACCCTTAAGCAGTTTTTATGCAGCGTCAACCTCCGAAGTAGCCGAAATCGCTTGGCTAAGTGGTTCCCTCTAACAGCCTACCAGCCACGGTCCCCATTCGATCACATCATCAGTTATCGATTTCGTCGATTATCAACTGTCTGTCGTACCTTCTGGAACACTTGTGGTTACTTATCTTACGGTTATCCAGAGTCGTTTCTCTCTTTACTTTCTGAGACCGCACAAACCGCAGGCAACTCGTAGGAATGGCTTGGACATCCCAAAATCAAACGAATTTTCCAGGACAATCTTCTGGACACTCCTCCAGCTGCTCCACTATTGGAACTATTGTGTGATCACCGCAGCTTTGTACAATGTCGAGAGTTCCGCTTGCGGCACTGTTTAGCTGCCTTCTTTCTAGCATCGCTTGAATCTCATGCAAGTGTTTCTGTCGGTGACTTATTAAACGCTTCGCATTGGCCGTGAAGCCTGGAGGGCACGGAAGGCTAAATTAGTGAGAGCGGCGAAGAATTCCCCCTATATCCGAAGAATATTTCACTTCGTCCTCGAAAGCGGTCTGTGAGCGAAACCATCTAAGGTGAAACTGGCGCGATTATCCAGTCGCTGAACCGATAACTTTGAACATTTCATGTGGTTAGCTGCCGCCATTTGGTCAGGTTGTTGATGAAGCTGAGACCAGTGTGTCTACGGATATTTATGTCCACATGTCTTCTGTCAAGCGCCACTGACCTACTCTGTGGGATAGCTTACTAACAGCATTATTCCAGGATGAGATTGAGATTTTCAGTCACCCCCTATCAGATTTATTTACCCTCCATTTCGGCTATACAAGATGACTGGTGAATAGATAGTACTGCCCATTGTTACTATATGAGCCTGCAGTGGTTGTGACAACTACAAGCAGATCAGCTTGATTTCATTTGTAACGGACTCTTGGCGCCATTTATCCTCCATCGTCTTCTAATGGCCGAAAACAACATGTGAGATTTCTGTCTAATGTAGTGTGCGTTTAGCGCCTCTTCACACTCTATAAGATGCTAGAACAAACACCCTCATTTCGTCCGTGGGCGAATATATCACTCTCCATTTCTGTCACCATAGTCAGTCTCACGTACTTTTATGAACTTAAACTACACTGCTCTAAACGATCTAGCTTATGGGCTTTCGCTTCTGCTTACTTGTGCTTATCGACCGGACGTGAGTTGACCTATCGGACCGTGCGGCCGTTTCTACTGCTGCTGGCTCATATCACATGCTTCGAACCGTGTCTACTGCCACACATTCCAGTTTGTTTAGACCAGTTTTTTCGGTTACTGTACGTGGGCGCGTTCAAGTTTAGTCTGTCAACCCGTAGTTAATGTAATAGCGGTCTTTTCTCGACTTAGTTCTCGGTCTGTACTTTCCAAGATAATATTCCCGCCGAAAACACCATCAGAAATGCACAACGTGTATTACCGCCCAAAGCCAGGTCAAAACCACATGTACAGCGTGTCGTTTGTAAGGTGTATGCGATAGTATTCTGACATCTCGACTCGTCCTGGGCTACCGGGATTCTGCGGATACCGGATCATGATTGGCTATTAAATCCAGGCTTTCGACCAATCAGAATTCGCCTTGATGGTTGACCGGTAAGCCGCCCGATCTTTTGGCCAGTCGCCTGCGTAATAGGCTTTTCTGTCGTAGCAGCGCCCAGCTGCGAGCGGTAAAGCGCTACCGGTGCGGAATTCAACCTCACAGTTCATTTAACAAGGTAACTAAACCTACCATCTGCAACAGTCAGTAAGGTGAATTTAAGATGAACTGTGTCCATCTCATCCACCAATCCAAAGGCCGGAGCTTGAATCAGCGATATCACTCTACTGTACTGATGAGCTGTCTTCATTGGATCCACAATAACCTTGCGTAACTGAAGTTACACAAGTATTTAACATACAAAATACACATGTTTGCATACCAATTTGGTCTTGACGGGAGACTCACCTGAAACCCACCTGAATCTCGTTCATGATGCTTTCAGCAACCTTATGAGTAGTGCATTGCGTCTATACATGTATCGCGATATCTCGAATATCGTACCAACTGAAACATGAGGGTCTGATGCAGCACATTCAGTTGCTTGAAACATCATAAAGGGGAGATTCAGCCGGGTTCCAGGTGAATCTTTCGTCAAAACCAAAGTTCTATGCAAATGGGTGTAATTCGCTAATTTCACACAATTTGGGTTCAAGTAGATCATAAGGTTGACGGAAATTCGGGGACTGCACCTACCTGGTGAGCCCCGAGAAGGGCGAAACCGGTCGTGGGCTGTCGGAAAGTTTTCAGCAACCTAATGAGTACTATATCATGTCTGCTCACAACGGAGCGAGATGGCTCAGTGGTTAGAGCGCGAATTTACTGACTGGAAGATCCGTGGTTCGAACCCGACCTCTGCCTCTCGACTTCCCCTGTCTAGGCTTGGGCAGCCTGACAGTATCCCAGCCCTCGTGCTTCCTTTGGGTGGCATGGCAGCTAGGCACCCAAAGGGTGCTACAGCTGAACGGTTATCTTATTTAATGTATTATCTGTTTGTATAACAGATTCCTAGCTGCTGATGTAAGGACTTTCTTTACTTAAATGCTGTTGCTGTCGACCATCGATTCTATCCTCCTGTCTTTCATCATAGCTGAATGACCGTCGGGTACAAAAATCTGTATCTCAGCATTCAAATCCACCGGTGATTGCACACTGGTTACGCTGTAAGGACTTCCCAGCATCATGAAGTCGAGTAGAGAGTGACTGCGGCTACCCTTGATTTTTTAGTCGGTTGTGACCTCACGGTTTCTGGTCCCTATTCAGAGGCACAACACGTTTTGGTTTTCTGGCTCCAGTCTTCACACTTGCATGCCATATCCTGATCTTTCGTCTTCAAGTTTGCCGCAGTTAGATTAAGAGGACTCTTGGCCCAACCAGCTTTATCTGTTTCGTGTCTCAGATATTTTCTCCAGGAAAACCTTGACAATACATACATAATTTCTGTGCGTTAAAACCCAAAGTCACACATCAAAACGTTTTTTGAGAGGAAGGTTACGTACCCAAACAGTGAAATGAAGTGATATTTTAAAGTCACCCTTGACTGAGATTTCATCCAAGCTGTAGGGGGCACTTGGGGTCCTCTTCCTACTCTATATTGTTCGGAACGAAGAACGGTCTCTGATCATTCTGGGACTCATTCAGGTGAATTTTCTACCGTATTAATTGGCTCGGCTGCAAGTCAGAATGTTGGTTTTGAGCCGGCCTGTTTTTTTACTTGCGCTTCACATTCGAGTCGTGAGGCGTTGATGCACTCTCCGGTGCATTACTCTTTTAGACCCAGCAACCAATCACGCTATCTCTGTAATGCTTTTTAAATCCGTCTGTCTCAGATATCGGTTCGATCATGCACGTGAGCTGCCTCAACCCGATCCAGGATGCGGTTTCGTGGACTGACAAGCCGTTCAGTTACTATGTGCACACAATCGACCGTTCTTTGGTACGTTGTTTTGGTCATTGTCGCTTTTTTCGGATAATTTCATTGTTACAAAGTGTTATAGCTGTAGCACTCTGTCACATTCACACGATACTGGATAGCGCCACTACAATATGGGTAAGTGAGTCGCTGGTTGGTGGAACCAACATGCGCACGTGCTCATCCCAATATGTTAGTTGTACTTTTGGGAATCACCACTGCCGAAGACTATTGCTTGTAGCAGGTTCTCATTATTGCTTCTGCGTGGTCGTTAATATATAGCAAAATTGTCCCCTAATTTATTTCTTGTTGATGGGATATTCGATTTCGGATTGCGATGTTGTTGATCAAGGTTCCATGGGTGTATTTCAGTGTGTTGATGATGTCTTGCTAGAATGTAACTCAAGGCAAGCCACTCGATGTCCGAACTTTTTTCATTTGGCTTCGAAAAACTTGACCCATCATCTATTCAAACATTTCTTTTTTTAGCTTGAACGGTACTTCTCCCGCTTGAAAAATCCGAATCTGAAGGTATGTCTGGAAAGTTTTTTTACGGCACACTTGACGAATATATGCCCTTGTCCACATTCGTTGATCAGCTCTTCTCCGTGTTGGGTTTCACTGTTCTAAACAGCCGTTCCTTTCTCACCTTGTTTTGCTTAAACGCTGTATTCAACGCTTATCCGAGTACTCTTAAGTGATTATAACAGCTCATCGAAATTTCTCTCTAGCGACTTTATACATCATTTAACAAGGTTGATCGGTTGTATTGTGCCCTATTCTATCTCGCGAACTATTTTGCGACGAATTTTCTACACCGATCGCAGGAAGTTGATTGTCCGTTTCAACGGACTACTACCACATCAGCATGAACAAATTTACTTGGAAAGACAGCATTGTACCAGAAAGTCGGTCAATATCCGGGTTTACTGTATGATGTATTTCAGCAGTTCGCGACTAATCAGACATGCACTTACCGCAATCCTATGGACTACATATGTAGTCCCCGAATTGTACTGTGATGCGCACTTTAGAATTTTTCTTATGCATGTTGATTCAGTTTAATGAAATTAGTCCGAGACGATGGCCTGAAATGAGCTATCTTGTGGTCAGTTGTTAATCTCATTAGTGAATAGCCAATTGCTTCCTCGTCTGATCAACAGATCATATAAGGACACAACGTGCGGTTCCATTGTACTAGCGTCATACGATATTTCAAGGTACAACTGGGAATTGTTTCTTTTTTTGATCTCACCAGATTTTAATCCAACGTAAGATACTGGAATTACATAGGTAATTGAAGGATATATGTGCATGTTTGGAACCAAACAGTTGGTCGTGGTTGTTGATGACAGGCTATACTCGTACACCTAACCTTTTGTACAATAAGTAGACAAACTCGACCTCAGGTTGTGATCCTACCAGGCACACAGTGTTTGTTGACTAAAACTTCACTTCATGTATCGGACACATTCATTTTCTTAAACGTCTCAGCTTATCCTGGGTCCTCAAGTGTATGCAGACCTACTCAGCGTTAATGGCTCAGCTCCATAACTGACTTCACTAACCGCAATAACAATTTTCTTTTTTAAAATACGTCGCCCTTGGGGACAAGGACGTACTTCAAAAATATTGATCAACAGTTACATGGATCTCTGCAACCTCTGATGAATACATGAGTGGAGTTAAATTTAACGTGAATTGACGAAGGATGCATAGTCACATGGTTCGGGTTTACACTCGAAAGGTCGATTTTAAACGAAATCTGTCTGATCTCACACCTACTTGTGAAGCGAATGCAACTAAACCAGAAGCTGAGTTAGCTCATACGCAACACGTGACTCACCTTTATTTATTGAACGTGCCGTGATATCGTGGCCTCCAGTATGAATGCGAAAATTTACACGTTATACACTATCGCAGTGGTGGAGTCGATGTAGTGCTCAGCCAATGGGTTTTCTGTTTCACCAAATCCCCGTTACTTGTGGCATGGTCGCCTACGAGTCTTGTGTTCCTTCTTATTCAACGTTGACGTCTTTCGTGTTCCGATGTATTCGGCATCTTGTGCGCCAATAGTTGCCGCGTTTTCATGTCCTAGCCGTGATCTTTACTATTGATATTCATACCCTAATGTGACTTCTGAACCAGTCTGTGTTAGAAACGTTGAGAAGTGGGAACAATAACAGTGACTTAGCTATTTGTACTGTTCACCAGTGACCTGATTTTAATTTTCTCCGATGAGCCGTAGTTCCAGGTTTTCCAAGTTGTGTAGTTACACCAACTAATCTGGTACCTGTTTGTCGTTGGTTATCTCTTTACCTTTTCCCCGCACGATTCATTTGTTTGTTTTTATTCTTCCTCAAGGATGAAGCTGAGATTGTTCGTCGTGACCGTAAAGGGCGAATTATTTCTGACCAAACTTCAAAGGAAGTGAGTGAACAAGTTATCATTCAACGTTCGAGTTGTTTCACTGGTCTACCTGGTTTGCTTTGACAACCATCTAGTTTCTTTTCGTAGGTGAATATTAACTGAACTTTCCCCGTGGGACACCGTTCCACGAATTCATGCGCCATTGATGCCATGAGATGCTTGTTTTCATCCTTTTTTACCAAACGATAGATTTTATCGACCAGATTTCTAACCAGTTGATTTCGTGTGCCCGAGAATGGGTACCACTTGGACCATCGATATGTTTCTTCAATTAACCGTGCGTTCCTTCCCCCAACTTCCTGTTTATTTCTCGTTCTCTTTTTTGTGCCTACCGTTTTTCTAGCACAGTTCTGAGTGCCTCCTCATGCTTTATCCCCACCCTCATCTTTCGAACACAATCTCAGACGAATAAATACCGATGATACGTGCACCGTAGATTTTCTGAAAGTGGCGTATTCTGCTTATACTTAGGTCTTGTGCACGGGAATTGTTATCCAAGGCAAGCCGGACGGTTACGGTGAACGGGTTGACACTCTGTTGATTACTGCCGAGCATTTGTCTGTAAGGAAAGAGGTGCAAAGATTGCAGCGTTAAATACCTCCTTTCTTTGAAGTGGTTCGGATTGGGTCTTGAGCTGGGTACACATAAGGTCACTAATTGGGAAACGTTTTCGGGCATTTGATACCTCGTAATACAATTCGATATCATTGAATGCTGCTTAGTATCTTCATCCAACACTCGATAGTTACACTGGCTGCTTTGAAGTTACTGATGGTTGATAACTGGTGTCGGCTTCGTGTTTTTGTGGTATTCGGTGGATCTTCGTATGGATAACAACTAAGTACTTCATGGATTGCTTGGTCCGGATAGAAACTTTGTTTTTTCATCGTTTACAGTGGTCATGTCATATGCTGTCTGCGTGGCGAATTTCACTCGCCGCCTTGTTCTCCTACACCGAATATATGTAGCGGATGTGGCTAAATGTAGAAGCAATTGGATTAGGCGCCTACTTAATTCTATTATCCCCTTTCCCTAACAAATGTATAGAGGTTCAGAACGCTCATGTTTTTCAAAATGCTTGCAAAATATTGTCTGTCGTAATTCATTGCGTCACCACTTGTTTGGCACGTCATTCGCCTCCTTTATTTTTTCTTATATAACATACCTGTGAAATCGTCGTTACACAGGCTTTCAAAACGCTGTTGTACTTTCCTCCCTATAGGATGGGGCCACGTTCAAGACTGTGCCACACAAGGCTGACCATTCCAGGTCGTTGCCAACTGCCAACCGTAATCGTCGTTCAAGATCTCTTAATTGCGTCACATCCAGAAAGCATTCTCAGTCTCATCCCAGGAATTTGCGTTCAAATGGGCACAGCTTAGATCGCACAGTGAACGGCTCTGTTAATCGTCATAAGCGATCTAAGTACCACCAGCTCTCCCGAAGTGGTAAGCTGAAAACTCTAAATCGGTCTGTGTCACTGAAGTCAACTGCGAAGTCTGTGGAGGCGAAGTCTACACCATCGGCTTCCCCGAGAAAATCCACACCGCTGAGCGCGAGGGTGCGAAGACGTTTGGCCGCTCTGTCACTCGCTTCGACAGCTTCATCCAAGGGTGAAATTCAAAGGTCATCAAGTTTCCCAGCTCTTACGACCAATTGTAGTGGACATACCACCCCTTCCGGCTCAACTTCGATTGCCTCTGGCGCTTTGTCGAATGAGGAATCTTCCACTTTGGTTAGTGCGTACACTGAAATTGATAAGCAAAAGCAAGAGTCTGGTCTCTGCTATTCTCCCCCAGACGAGGCTCATCTCCATCACTCTTCAGGGTATCGTCCCACAGCGACCTGTTGGACCTCTTCATCATCCTCATTTGCATCGTCTATATCTTCTGCAAACACTCGATCCCCTGCACAGTTACCTGATGAGATCTTTGTTCCCCCTTGTTCCGATGCGGTAGTCACATCTAGTGAGCGCAGGGAGCATCCGGCGTTAACTAACGGTACAGTAACCAAAGGTTAGTCGCGGTTGTTGGTGTGTTTTGCTGATCTTATCATTGTATCTTGCCATCATGAATTATTGGATTAGTTTCAGTCGCGATATGTTTGTTCCCAATTGTCTTTGTCACTAAGACTGCAGTTTTGTGTAATCAGGCTACAATAGTCGCTGAAAATTTTCTTCCGCTATACAAAGCTTGTGGAGATTTCTGTTAAGCTGATTACGTATTATGTCATTATCTTGGGAATAGTTGTGAAATTGCTAAGAATTTCGCGGGACTGCTTCTGTCTAGGAGTTCGGTTGTTCAGCACTGAACCGTTGGTTCCATCTGTTGGGGCTTCATTACCGAGAATTCAAAGCATAATAACGGAAGGCGACTGAATATGGCGGCCCGCTTGATTTTCATTTGTTCTGATGACTTTGAATCAGCTCTCAGTCGAATGCGATCGTTCCTCGTTTGATTCCAATGAGATTGTCACTCCGTTTCGCTGCTTAATTTGCTTCATTGTAGCTTTTTTGTTTGGGTAGCAGCCTTTCTTTAGGGGAATATCCTTTGAGACAGGATACTTCTATGGTGACACCTAAGCCGTAAGAATAGTGGTTCCTAATAAACAGAAGCACAGGTAAAAAATATTCCAAATTAAGAAGTCTCTTGGGCAGCATTTGACTTGAAAAATTGGTCAACACTTCAGTTTGGTAGAGACGAATTATCCGCTGTTATGGTGCCCCTTTCTCGAACCACATATCAACCTTTGGACGCCGAAGTAGTGTACATGCACACAGTACCACTCGTTTTAAGAGAGCTATTCACTTGGTCAAGAATAAGTTATTCACTACTGTGTCTGTAACTGAGACACGTATACATCAATGAAACAAGCCTGCATAATTTGTCGTCCGTCACTTCTAACGGTAGATTAGTTCTATATGTCTAGGTTTGAATACGTTCCACAAAGCAATAATATATCAGAAGAGCATTTTTATGTAATAATGGAAACTAGATTATTGTTGAGTTCTCGCGTACTGTAACCGTGATATGCTCCCAGCGGGTATTACTTGTATCCTAAGGTAAACTACTGATTAAACCAGGCTAAGTCACTTGGGAAGAGTGCGCTGATGTGGCGCGAATGCTGATGGCATCAGGTATACAAATGGACGGTCAACCTCTGCATCTAAGTTATTGACGAAGCGTTTCCTAGAGGCATTTCTTAGGTGAAGAATAGTTTCACTTTGTAGGTGCTGAAGCGTGGTGGGATAGTGGTCATCCACCAGCATTTAGACCTTCTTTTCGTCTTTTACGATGGGGACGGTGTTGTTCGCTTATTTCGGGTCGACCTTCTCTTCACTGACAGCAATTTAATCTTCGAAGTTTTGAAGATGCATCAATGTTTGTTTCACTATTTCATCAATTATCAAGTTCCTAAGGCAGCTTTTGGGAAACTGTCCGTATGCTTCCGGATGTCCCGAAGTACCTGTATATCGGGAAATAACCACAATCGTGAATTTTTGAAACACTGTTGAACCGATAGATTGGATGTAGTGCGTTTTTGAGTCCAAGAATTACGGGTTGGCTGTGCATGTGTGGTGTGACGGAAGGATATAAACATATGGTCCATACACCCCCCCCCTCCATCGAAATAGCACTTCCTGCTAAAGTTCAAAGGTTTGCCTGCCACCCTAAAACAACAAAGGATCAGCGGCGGCGGAAATGTTGTTATAACGGGGGCCTAATTCGTTTCTGTGAGGTTAATGCTTTCACTGCGTGCACTCTCTTTGAAGATGATCACTATCACTGACTCAATCTAGCCATCTTGTTCAGTTTCTTTATCTTTGATAATCAGCTTAAATGGAAGCATATTTGAGGTACATCTACAACTGATTGTATGTTTTGTGTTCTTTGACCGTATAAATAGTATGGATATAATCTGGATATAATTTCCACTGAAACATGAGTTGGCCTTTGTGAAACACGTTCGGTTGGGGAATGATATAAGAGATTCAAGTCTCGTCAACATCAAGGTAATTTGCAAATGAGCGTTTACGCACTTACAGATTGGTGTTCAAGTAAGAAATAATGTTGATGCAAATTCGGAGACTGGGCCTACCCGGGTGAAACTGGTAGCGAGCTGTCCAGAGTTTTCATCGAACCTATAGGTGGTGTTAATACATCTACCACTCTTGTCAAAGTAATTATTGCTCACCAAGTACGTCAGTTTTGATTGGTTAGCCGTGCTTCACTCGAATTTTCGCGATATGGACTGCGAATACTAATGATAATGGCGATCTAATCACAAAATTTCTTCGGGCTCCAGCTCAGTTTATTATGCATGAGGATCGGCGTTTGTGGTGCGAATTTGATTAGTTGCACTCTTTGTTTTCCACTGTTCAGAAGGTTGTCTTCTAGCTGACCATGCACAGCTGCATACTGCCCTTCTTGGATGTTAGTTTGAACAACATAGGAATTCCGAGCATAACTGGTTTTGGAAATTCATTCACCACGCTGTTTTATATCTCAGTCGTGGTTTCAGCCATTCGAAATGTGGGGATAGGTTTCCTCACGTATGCTTGTTCTACCGTTGCCGAATAACGCTTAGGCGCCTAAGTGCCATGCCACCCGAAGGAATCACGAGGGCTAGGATACTGACAAGTTGCCCATGCCCAGACAAGAGCAGGGTTGCGGGGTAGCTGGGCACCGAAAAAGTGTTACAACTGAACGATTACTGTTTATTATTATTAGGATTCCAGTGACCGAGCATGGGTTGCCTCTCACCAAAATCAGCGGTCACCTTTTTGTGACTTTTAGGCGATGAAATACCTAGTAGCAATGAAAGTGTTATAACCAAACAATGGGCTTGGCCTAGAGCATATGGTTGGTTTGCAGCAGTCAGGCAAGTCCTGAGTTTCTTAAAAACCATAGGATCACAGCTATACCACAAAAACAGTGCCAGACAGTGTTACGTATTCCTTGTCTCGTCTCATCCACTTGCGCATACCTAGTAACATTTTGTTACAGGAAAACTGAAATAATAGGAAGAGGTTAGTCCTAGAAGGGAGACAATATATCGTTTTGCTCTTTTAATTATCTTTACTGGTTCCCCCTTGACTAGACTTTTTTCTGAACGTGCTGTCGGCGTATGTGATTAAAAAATGTTCCACTGCGAGGAGAACCATGTCATGATCCCACTTTCAAAGTAACTTTGACAGTGCGCGTCGGTCTGTTGACCGATTATTGACGTAGGGAGGCGTGGATTTGGGTAATATGGATCCAAGCATACATAATGCGACAGAAGACAAGGACTTTTTGGACGGGACTTGAACCCTCCAACCCTTGCTTACCAATTATTTGACCGATCACAAACTACAGCTCATTCGTTCTACCGCATCTTTGACCTTGTTTTAGCTATTTACTTTCCCATAACCTTTCTAGATTATCTTATATTATCTTATTTTACTCGGTACGTTTAACTTGTACACCTATCGTTCTCTCACAGTTGTTCATCAGGATGGTCGTCACCCAAGTCGGTTCACTGATTCTTTGAAAAACAACACTTCGGATGAGCCGGAATCGAAATCCGTTAACGGTGATGTTACCCTTGTTGCGACTTCGAGTTTGGATATCGAAGCGAATACCAGTGTTGCTAAGCGTCGGGCTGTTCGGAAATGCCGTCAGTTAATTACTTCTTCTAGTGGTCCCTCCAGTGCCTTGTCAACAACTGGCGAACTCACAACATCCCAGCAAAAACGAGATCGCGGAAGCCTGCGCAAATCGGGATCTCTTTCAGGTACACGAAGAAAGAACCCCAGAACTCAGCTGCGCACCCCAACGAATCGGGTTGAACAAACTGTCTTGAAAGCGCACTTGAATGCACTTCATGACGAAGTTATTGCTCAAGTTGCAGGAAAACCTTGTGAAGCTTTTGGCAGAAATGAACCGGTCATGTCCTCCTTCACAGCTCATTATCAACCCTGTGAACTAAGGTCGCTGAAGGAAGCAAAGGACCATGCAGCATTGACTTCAGAAGACGTCAGCACGGGTTGTTCCGCTCGTGTGGTACCTCTCGCCTTAACACAATTTCTCGGTACGAAGGATTTTGTCCTATTTCCTTTTGAAGTTTTTGGGTAAATCGTGAATCAGAGCAAACGTGTTTGTTATATATGTCTAATCTCAACTCGATAGATGACAAGATAACCGATTGCCTAGGCATATCTAACTGGACCAACTTAACTCTCCACAATTCCTGGTTGCTGTTTACTTCATTACATTCTTTTTACTTGTTCACGACCTTCATACGAGGTGGCATGCGTTGACATCTGTTTTGTGTAGTTTTCATTTCGGAGACGGATCTTTATTATCTTGCAGTAGTAATTAATCCAGAAACACTTATTCTGCGGTTCACTTGTCTTTCAGAATTTAAAATAGTTTATCCTCTTACGTCGAAGAAGTTCAAACTTAGCGGCAAACGGGTTGTATGGAACAAATGCGTGAATTCTCCAACATCTAACCCCATGTTTACAAGCCATTCACTTTTCTGTCCACTCTTCTGCTGGTTGGCCACAGACTGGCCAACTATTGACCAAAGAATACAGAGCGTGACCTTTGTGTTCGGTAGTGGTGATAGGTCTGATTGTCCATTTTTTCAACCGTCTGATTCACCGTACCCCGTGCACAGTATCGTCACTGTCATTGGCATCGTGCCATTGATATATACACTTTTGTGCTGCTTTTGTTTACCTTCTATCTCTTCTGTTTTCATCCCCATCTTTGCACACGCGCATACTACCCCATTTGCTGGTTACACGTGACCACACTCTCGTGCCATCTTATTACAGAGTTATCTAAACGCGTGTTCATGGATCATTTTGGTATGCTACAATCTCCGGCCTATGCGTCTACTGTGCGTCAACAGCTGGAGTTGGAGCAAGCAAGACAAGCGAAATTGTTAGAGCACACTCGGTCTACGGAACAGGAGATCGCCAAGCTGCACGCTGATGGAACCGAATTGTTACACCGTTTCACCAAACGAGTGAGTCCTTGATTAGTAACATTTCTCCCTGCATTCTGTTAAGTGTATGGGTGTGTTTAGGTACATTTGTCTTCTTTACGAAAAAATCACCTTTCAGAAGGTGAAGCTTTTGGTTGGTCACTGGAAGCTTCCTTCAGCGGTGAACCTTAAGAAGACGCCAACATTGCTCTATCTTTGTCCACGGGACAAGTGTTTGTGCTTCTCATGCATGCTGTTCTCAAGAGTGGACATTCGATCTTGAACTGTGCCGATGTGTTGAGCAACCATCACCCGCAGGCTCCAGTCTCACCAACTACACAACGACATGACCTAACCTACTTCATGTTTTCACCAGCTAAGTCATCGAATCTGTTATGACATTTGCAATTGTCTTGTTCTTGCAATCTTGTTCACATAAACTTTGGAAGCCTGGCTTCTAGCTTCACTGGTGTGCGCCGTTTTAAGACGGCTTTAAATTTCAATGCTGTCTGTAGAAGGTGTTCTACAATTTCCGAAATGTGGTGATGAGATTTTGAAATTTTGCACCATGGGATACCGCAGTAAACAGAGTCGTCTCTGATCGCAACAGGCAACTTTCTATGAGGATCAACTAACTCCCCCAGCACCGAATATTTCTGGCCAATAATCACGGCAGTCAATTATCTCACTCGTGGCTAATTGGTAGGTTAGCGTTTGTCGTCTCCGGCTGTTCAGGCAAAACCGTAGGCTCCAACAAAGCTCCCTGTAACCGAGTCTTTTTTGTAAGATACCCTTGTCGTTTGGGTCTCACTGAGCAAACGTATGTTTCAGGTTGATTTATGCAATACTTCTGTATGTTTATCTGTTCGGTTTTCATCTGTTTGTTTGACTCGGTGTGGAATTCTCAGATAAAACCACTGCGTCTGCCTGATATCTTTCAGACACCGTCGCAGCAACTTTTTACTTGTATCAACGCGGTCTTATATAACTAGGTTGTTTCCGATTGCCTCTGTACGGGGCTTATTCACTTTTCATTTCTGTGAATCGCAAGTTGGGTCAGGTTTGTTCTTTTCTTTATTTATTCTGCAGCCTCTGTCTTTCAGCGTGGCATAAGTTCTTTCCTCTGTACCAGTGGTGATGTGAAATAGGCCTCCTTTTTTTTACTTTGTTCGATCAAATGTGCAGCGGAAAGGCTTCTGTTCCCCCGTTCTGCAGGCTTTCATCCATCTTCCCATGATACTTTACCGTAAAGTTGAATCCCACCCTTGGTTGGGATTTCCAACTTGGTTGTTATTGATCTGTACCCCTACTGCACCTCTGCTGTTTGTTTATCCACATCAACCGAGATAGTTCGCCTTGGTAGTCCCAGGCAGATGTCACCCTAAATTGCAGTGTGGTAATGAGGCAAAACATTGACAGGTGACACCAGTATCTCATTGGTTAGTGCCCTGCTAGTGTCATCATGCTTAGGCTGACTGATGGATCTCAACAGGCCTCCGTGGGTTTGCCTGCAGATTTTATTCCTTCCGGTCTACATCGGACTCACAGGCTCACCCGAAGCAACACATCAGGCTCCGAGCACCTGTTTGATTCTATTCATGTAACTGTTCTTTCTGAATTCTTCACTTCTAGATATTAGGCGTGGTTAGTGTGCACTGTTGTTGTGAATTGCTCTGGATATTGATCTCAATGATGTGCGCCTATGATCGCATGTACAGGTTTGTTTTCTCAGTGCTCTGATAGTGTGTACCTGCGTGTTTGCCGCTTCACTTCTAAAAGTCATATGGTTACTATAGTGGTGATAGCCACACTCGGGTACTCATCGACACCCTGCTTCTAGTCTTAACTACCCTTTGTGTGCTGTCAACTTGGTGTCAGCTAAAGGTGCACATTCTTGAATGTAAGATAGCGGGCGTCGCGGAATCATGTTCTGTTCATCCGACCATGCGATTCGATGTCACATTGAGGATAGTGGTGAGAATTCAGGCTTGATTGATAGTCGTCATTGTTTCAACTACTGAGTAACACTGATCAACACTATCTCATACCGAGTTTAATCATTCAGTTTATTATTTATTCTTGGAACTCGGAAGTTCTACTTGAAAGAGAATGCAGATAGTACGGCTATCAGTAGGACAAAGAATATACCTGCCCAATAGCTTTCGATTAGTCTTCTGTGTGAGAAATTTGGCGCGGCATTTCTTACCCCTTACGTATTGTTCTATTTTTCTTGAAGCATTTCGTACTTGAGTTCGAACACTACAGGCTCCAGAAAAGCCTTACTGTGGGTGTGAGAATTTGCCGGCAAAAAAAATTTGTACCAGCAGTAGGGTAACATTTTTATATGGATTGTTATGAGGACAGCAGCTGTTTTGACCAATGAGCCTTTAGTCTCCTAACAAAGCGGATTTTCTATCCGTGATTCTCACCCAACTTTCACGCGTATTGGGAAGTAGCAATTTGCACACCACTGCGACCACACTTCTGTATAGGCTTTCAGCTAGTGGATTAACTTGTGTCTCCAACTACTTGGCGAGGACGAACGTGTGACGACGTTTTTAGTGTATTGGCTGAATGATCTCATTGTTTGTTCAGTGGTCGAGGTCGTGATCAAATTGCTGTGCTCCTCATTGGTATCACTTGATTGTCTAAAGTCGGTGCATTCTTGAATGAACGTCGTTTTGCTTTTGTGATATAATCTGTGGTCGTCGTTCAGCTGTAGCACCCTTATGGTACCTAACTGACATGCCACCCAAAGGAAGCACGATGGGTGGGATACTGCCAAGTTGCCCAAACCTAGACAGGGGAAGTCGAGAGACAGAGGTCGGGTTCGAACCCCGGACCTTGCGGTCAGTAAATTCGCGCCCTAACCACTTGAGCTATCTGCGGTACATTCTGGGAAAAATTTAGTAATTTCTCTCCTAACGAAAACCTCTCGCAGGTCAGCTCATTTTCACGCAGCGGCGAACTAACGTAAACTAAGCAAAACTACGTTAGTGATGTTGTTCATTATTCTGGAAACGCAGGCTCATTTCGTCTTTAGAATTTTCCAGCCTCTAGTCAATTCTTAGGACTTTGCTTCACCACCAGCTAAAACTACTCTGTTGACTCCAGCTGTGTCATGTTGCGTAGCACTCTGTCCACTCTGCAGTGATTCAGACGTTTCCAGAGCTCTATTTTGCGCGTCGTACCTTCTTGTGAGTTTTGTTGTAAGAGACAGCTGGGTTGCTCCATAGAGGCAGTTGATTTATTTGATCCACGTCTTATAGGGAACTGTTCTGCGCGACCGACCCGGTGGTCACCGTCTTGCTGGTTTTTGTTGATCCTGATGCCTTTGCAAACGAATTTTCTCATTTGTGTTATCGTCTATCCATTGTTATGCGAAGATGCGGTAGGTTTCTGCCGATGGTAATGAACAACACATTCGAGGTTCATTCCACATTGTCTAAACCTGCTTACTCACGCTAAGCTGGCTACATTGACTACGCAACGCTTATCAGATAGTTCTTCTTGGTGTTGTTTGGCTTTGTTTTGATAAGCTACCCAATAGTGTGAGCCTGCAGCGATAATGTTTTTATACGACCACCGTCCTCTAAAGCTCCTTTGCTCGCTAATGCGAGTCAAAATGATTTGTGTTCGATTTTCATACCCTTTTGGTTTTGAGACACGGCTGACTTGAGCAGCAGAGCCCAGACGTTTTCAGGTCTCTGATAACCACCTGCTTAGAACAACAGTTTGTGTAGGCTGTTACCAAAAATCCACAACCAGACACTTGGAAAGCGAGGATTATGGGCACTTTGGATTAACTGCAGTAAGCTAGAATCAGGTGTCATCTTCCTTTATTGTTTTTTTTTCGCACTGTTTTCTAGTAGGTGATGGTAGTACATCAACGAAGCATCGGTATTGGACTCCAAGTTCTGAATACTCGATAGAGAGCCTCGTATTTCAGTTGTCCAGCAGTTAAGTAGTTTGCTAGGTAGTATCCCTTCAAAATGTTTTGCTATTTGGTAGTTGAGCTGGTACTCCTTTTACTGCATCTAATCTGGGGTTCTGTCCCACTTGGTTATCTTTAACAGCTGCTAGCATTGATTTTTGCTCCACGGAATTTATTACTCCATTTAGTTAGTGGCAACATTCTGCTAAAATTTGGTTGATAGGACGCCCACGTACACTTTCAAGGCTGCCCACGTCCTGTTTCGGTAGGGCTGAACACAGAACGCAGACGAAAAGATAGACCCGGAAGTCATGTGCTCACATGTTCAGTCTGGCTAGAAGTAAGGGATGTATTGTGTGTCTATATATAGTGCACCCGTGGCTTACGCACTGACTCCGAGAAACTGTTCCTCTGTCACGTATGATTTGTTTAATAAACAGACACCTGACTTAACAGACTACATGTTCGTGCGCTCGTAATCCTATGCATATCACGTGCTATCATGTGAACGTAAGTTTCTCATCTGATTTTGGTGAACGTGTCATAGTGATCACCACTTAAACTCGCTTGTTTGAGCCTGTAGCTTTTGTGTACCTAAGAAAACCTAAGCACGGTTATTATTTTACCACTTCTTTCAAGTTTTCTTTCGCTTCCCAGCTACTTTGACTTACAAGAAATCGTCGTTGTATTACACAGTGAGCTGTTCAGCTCTTCACAAAGATACTTGACTACGACAATGCGACGGTTTGTGTACCTGGATAAAATATTAAGCCATATTGCAGAATTTTAGCGCAACAACTACCGAACGTATTCTGCCTGGTTGTATAATGGATAAACTCTGACATGCGTAATCCCCTGAATTGTCCGGTTGGAGTGTAGAATAGTCCGAGCTAACTGTCATTCTGACAGTGTTACACCACTACTGCCATTTTGAGGACAGTATTTTGGGCTGCAGGGCTTAGTTATTGACTGTGCTCTCTTTCTGTCAAGTTTGGATGCAATGTCAGTGTACATAAATCCCGTCGAACTACGTAGGATAACTCTACAATGATAAGGATTCTTTATTTGACATCTGATCAACAAAGCATAGACTTGGAACAATGCTTGTTACTACTGTGAGCTTGTCTCTGACGATAATTTTAGTAGTTTACCCTCCCCGGGAATTCACCAACACACCGCCAGTCTGTTTGTCACCATCTTCGTATGTACGCACAAATTAGCGGACATCATTACAACCCTAGGTATCGATATTCCGCTCGGTTTCAGGAGGCCGTTTTTATCGCACTTTCTTGCACCTAATACGTACCGTCGTGGAGTCGAATATATTTGGTGGTTAACGCCCCCATGCTTCTCTGCCCTTCGGGTCCAAGTGTTCACTGCCGGTGATGCAATCGAATTTATCTCAAGCTGCCAAATTTCACACTTCGACTGCATCTATGATGGCGCTGATAAACAAACACAGCCGATTGATACGTCGTAACATTAGGTGTTCTTTCTTTCGCCTAACTGTGGAAGTAATGTGCTCCGTCCAAACTGGTGAGACTTCTCGTCTGTCGTGACGTTCACTGGCGCCGCTTGAAAGCCCCAGTCGAAGTTGTAGGAGAGGAAGTTTCTATGGATTTAAAGTGATGGGTACATATTTGCTTACCTAAACCATTCTGATGACAGTGACTTGTTTCTGATTGGAAGGGAGTTTCCACAGCGAAAACCACCTGTAAGGTCGATGGGCTGCCTGTATGAAGTCTTCATTACTGCCGTAGGATAGTAAAATCGGGCTAATAAGAAAAAGCACAAGCTTCGTTGTTCACGTGCGCTGCATAAAAGAAACAGTGACTTAGATATCTTTGATGAAATTAGACGCACCACTCTTCCAAACAGGTTCAAGCTAGGTGTTTTAACGATCACTTACTTCACGATCATCATTAAAACCGTGCTCTAGCTTCACGGACGATTTTTGTTTCATTTTACTTCGGTGGCTTTTCATTTGGCTTAAGTCAACCCACATTTCCACTGTTTCCTCTGGCTGTGCAGCCACAACGGACTAATCTGGTTTGTTCGTTTTGGTGACAACTGTCATGCGTCCAGCTCGCGTTAGTTTATAGTTAAAGGCCTGAACTTACCAAATGGTTTAAGGTGCCATACTCTCTCGTTTCCCTTGCGCTCTCATGTTTTCCGAATGGACGCAACGGGACAATTTGCCTAGTAAGAATAGCTTTACTGGTTCACACGGGCGAGATGGCCCAAGCGGTTAGAGCGCGAATTTACTAACCGGAAGGTTCGTACTTCGAACTCATCCTCTGCCTCTCGACTTCCCCTGTCTAGTCTTGGGCAACTTGGCAGTATCCCAACCCTCGTGCTTCCTTCGGGTGGCATGGCATGCACCGGAAGGGTGTTACACCTCTACGATTATTATTTTTTTACTGGTTCACACTATGATTGACATCCAAACTTTGTAGCCGCCCTTCCGATCTCATTCGTGTTTGACTCTTCTGTGGTTCCTTCACAGCTTGGGATTCTGATCTCCACACCTTCGGCCTTCTTCGCGCAAGCACGCAAACTGATCAAGCATCACCACATGTTAGAAGCGAAAATTTCAGAATATCGGAAGCAGGTTTGTTTTTGTATTTTCCAAGTTTCTGTGACTAGTTCCTCAACCTTATCAGTTCGCATCGTATGCATGCGGTAAGTATCCTTTGAAATGTCAATTGCGCAGCTGTCCTATCCATAAGTTCCGGAGTGGTATTGATTTCAAATTACGCAACGTCAGACCGTTGTTGAGTTTGCGTTTTACTGTCTTATGTCCCGGTTCTTCTTACTGCTAAATTTGGGGTCACCTATTGATTTGAAGTGTTAGCTTTTCGCACTTGTCGCCTTGTCTTGGCCGAACTGGCTTCCTCAGCACCTTTTTTCACCGGTCATAGTTCTTGACTGGGGACAAGATTTGCACCGTTTGTTGTTCGTCTTCTGTTTGACATCCACAAGTCCTGCGTATCCTAGTAGCCCAAGCGTTCGGCGTTTATTTTCGCATTCGGTTGTTTACTGCGGTGGACTCATCAACCTTTAGCTACCTTGCCAAAATTATCATTAAGTTTGCCCAACCTACGGTGCAGTTTGATTTGACCGTGTTTTTAATGCACATACCGTACACGGTATGAGGACAGGCATCCTCTGTGAACATCGTTCTTTCATACCCGATTCCGGAGGGGTGGCTATAAGCCAATTGTAGATAGCCTTGTCTTTGTGACTATTTCTTTGCGAGACGATGAATCGGAACGGATAGTGTGTTTCGGAGATATGCTTTATTGCTGGACAGTGGTCAGGCTCGGAACTTGTCTCCTCGAACGGGTCCTCGTTTTTGCAAAGTAATGTGTCGGAATAACCAGTTCCGTGTGCATGCCGACGAATTCAAGCGATAAAATCAGACTGATTGTTTGACAAGGCTGACAAATTGGTTTGGGCAGCTCATCTTCGGATAGATTGTACGCAGTGTTATTCTGCTAACCAAGTCTAAGATCCAATTCCGAAAAGCCCCAAAGTAGTCTTCCAATTTTCCTAATATTGACTAACTCAAGGACAAATCTTTCATAAGGAAAGGACTATCGCTGGCGTATATTTCTTGAACGCTCTCCAGCAGCGTGGCCAAATGGGCGTCCTAAAATTTAACACAACGCCTTCGGGTGAGTTGATTTAGGATTGCCATCGTTTTGGATGGGTGCATTTCGATTGACTTTGTAGGCAAATTACTGGATATTGCACGTCCATTTACTTGCCCCCGTCGATCGTCCTCCTAAACTTCCGTCCAGAAGAAAGTGCTCCAAATGGCTTATCCTACTCTGTCAGGCTTTTATCGCTCGGCACCTCAATCTGAACACCTTAGCATCTGAGTCTTTGCATCAACCATCGTCGACCACTCTTATCCGTCTTGTTTGAGGCCCACGACCCAATATCCTGAATCATCTGGTTCTAGTGAGTTGGCCTAGCTCAAGGGTGGAGGGGCTTAGGCATGATTGTTTCATCATTAATTCTGCTGCACTTTATATGTGGGTTTTGAGCCCTATCGGATTCTTGGTTTCAGAAACCCACCGTGTTCGTGGTCGAATGGTGGGTGGCCGAAATGTACGGGGGATGACTGCATTGTTGCTGATCACCTCACTTCACATCCCTACCCCATGGACGGTACAACTGCACCTCCAGATCGCCGCCTAATGTGATTACTTAAATCACTGCTTATTGCTATGCCTTCTGCTCAGCGTTGTCCCCTCTAATGAGGTTGGACGCTGTGAACAGATGCCAATCATTGTAGCATCTAGGTTCATCGTAGCATACGCACTACGACTAGGTAGTTCAGGAAAAGTGAGAGCCCCGTGTTCTGGTTTTAGAGGTAACCCGTGGATGCCGTGTACAATCAGTTTCAAATTATCACTTACGAAACTGTGTGCTGTTCTACACAGTCATCATAATGCAATCTGCCGGGTGGTCAGCTTGTGACCTGAAAGAAGAGTATCATTAGTACGATCCACCCTCTAGGATGGATCCCCGCGGTCCTTTCTGAACCTACTTGGAGAGGTTACGAGCTATGGCGTTCGTACCATCAATTTGTAGACAGGTTGTCTGAGAAAGTGTTTACAGAGGTAAACAAATCAGAATGCGTGTGATAGTGTAACCCCCGATACTTCCACCGTCGCTCTGTCTTTCTTCACACCTTAGGGTTTTTTTAAATAGACTCGCAAGGATATCAGCATCAACACTGACGTTTTCTCCCTGACTTCCGCACTCTCATGGCGTATTTTATTTCGATACCCTGGTAATACAGTTTGATGGGAAATTTTCTGTCGACGATGAAAATTTCTTCGAACTTGGTTGTAACGCACCTTCTTTCATCTCATCTGACATCTCAGCCTATGGTACCTATGCCGTTTATTAGCTTTTTTCACCTGAGCACTTTGCTTCCCCTGAACTTGTGTGTGAGCTACCCAAACAACGATTCGCATTCACATTTGGAAGGTATTCAGTGCGTGCCGGTTTGCATTTGTTTTCTTGCATTCGTTTCCGATGAAGTGTTTTGTGAGCTAAGAAGGGGTGGTATATGGATGATCGTATTCACTTGCATTAGGTACTTCGCATTTTGAGGTACTGAGAACATGGTTTCATTCTGATCACGTTCATAAGTTTGCCTTGTGCTAAAGTTTGCTCCAGCCTCAGACGGGTTATCACAACTGCCCACGTGCTTAAGCGCCTTAGATCACAGGTAACCTGAATGTTCAGTATGTATGTCACATAAATCGATACCACAGCAGCACTGTGAGTTGCAGTAAGTACGTGAGCACGTTTGAATGGTGCAATTACATGGTCAACCTTATCAGTGGGCAGTCAGAGCGCTCACCCGACATCCAGAACATGGACCCCACGCACGTGATGTCAGATGTCACCAACATTAGGGTAGCGGTGGTTGATACAGCTGAAATACTAAGCCACTCCAGGCTTGTAAACAAAGCATCCGGCAAAATAGTAGCATCCATGGTAAAGCCTTTCGGTATTTTGATTTTCCTGCAAACCGGTTCAACGGGTGTTGAGATCTCAAATCGACCATAGACATCATCTGTCTATTGTGAACTGTCTGACTTATTTGAATCGAAGAAAAGCTATTAACGTTTGCAGTTCGACCACCGAATCTCGGAAATGAAGTTATTTTAGTGTGAGTCACGCTTCGCGAAATGTACTCATTTGAAAACGAGTTTGCTTTTAACAAGAGACTCAACTGAACCCTAACTGAATCCTTTGTTTGTGGTGCTCTTCAATCGAGTGTGCTGCACAGCGACACACCACATATTTCAGTTGGTGCGATACTCGAGGTATCGCAGGGTATTTTTATGAAGCAAACTGCTCATCAGGTTACTGAATACTGTTCGAAAGCCTACGATCGGTTTCGTACTTCTTTTGGGTTATTATGTAGACGCACTCCATGGGTTCTCGCTAACCTCGTGTTCAAAAACATATCAAGAATATCCTCCCAACTAAAACGTGAAGTGACCTTTGTGCGACATATTCAGTTAAAGAATATTATAAACAAGAAATCCGGATGGTATTCAGTTGAATCTCCCTTTAAAACCGAACTCGTTTGAAAATGCGTGTATTCTGCGAATCGCGTCCAATTGGGTTCAAGTAGAACTGATATTGATGGAGGGCTGTCGAAGGGTTCTGATCCACCTTTGGAGTATGCGTTCCAATGTTTAAAATTACACATCTTTCAAGCTAGGATGACCGCAAATCTTAAAAACTTCTCGGGATCAAAATCAAAGTGCCTCTGTGCCAAAGTAAGGTGACCCAGACGATCAACAGCCTCAATGCGCGCAACCCCACACATTCCCTGTGCACGTTTTTCGAGTTTGCGCAAACCGTTGGTTATCCATACATTCAATGCGTGCACATGAACTTCGCACCTGTAGTTCGGGATACGGGACAGTTTTCCAATCAGTAAGCACCGCTCGTTGTCCAGTTAGTTAGACCCAATAAGTGGGGCGAACTTGATAGACAGTCTAGGGAAGTATCCACACGGTTAGATTCTACTTCTGGTGGTAACAGACTACATGGATGACAGTGTGGGACAGAATTGGCAGCGTTGGTCAGTGGCTTGATTTCTCATGGAATGCAAGAGGCCAGCACGCGGAGGGGTCGATCGCACAGTGCCTAGCTCGGTAAGCCAATAGACGAATCGGCTTCATTCAATCAGAATTCACCCATTTTGCTTGTGCCGTTCTATCCCATCAGAAACATGAATATAACGATAACAGGAGCACACTACTGCTGGTCCATCGAATATCCGTTGCAACTGATGTTGAGGAATGGTTGCCAAAGCAGTTCTGTCCACTGACTATAGCATTAACCAAGTCACTTAAGGCTGCGGCGAAATCTTATGTTGGTGGGGCTGGTAAAAGACTCGAGAAATAAGCTAAATGGCACTTGCTCATATACCTTCTTAGGGCGACCGGAACTCCAGTTCTGTTTCATCTCAGGCAAAAGTCAACCCGCAATCACTGAGCTGATTTTCGATAAGCGTTCCAGACTAGTATCAGATGTGATCGAACGAAAATGGTGATTTGTCACACTGCTGTCTTACATAGTTCAGTAACTGCAACAAGACATTTTCTCCCCATCAAACTGTTTACAAATGACCTTGTATTTGCCGTGGATTTATTGAACGTCATCTGTTACCTAGTTCCACGCTTTATAATGCGTTGTAATCACTGTTTATGCCCCCGTCTTGATTCACATATCTCGTGGCTACAAAGCCTACATGGAGTCATTTTTAAAGTCGCATCGAAACATCTCATAACTGACACTGAGACAGGTTCCCATGGTGACGTATTTTCCTTTTGCAAACTGTATCCCACTGCATTGCAAAACGGTTGCCGCAATAACAAATACACCCATAGCTTAAGTCGTCCTTATCGGAAATTGCTTTCTTACAATATTGTCTCCAAAATCCTCTGTACAACCAACTGGGTATCAATGGACGTAGAATTTTAACCGGTTTATTTCATAACTATCGCATTTCTTCACCCTGTCGCAGGGGTTTTATCACACTCATATATATCATAAAACGAGATCAACAGACAGTCTTGTTTTGCATGCATCAGCTTTGGTACATGATGTAAATTCACTGTCCATGTAGCTTATTTTTCCTCGGTTGTTCAGATGCAGTGGAGCGTTACTATTGTTTAGGTCCAGAGAACATGTCATGGAAAGTAGGTTTGGTCACATTATTTGGGACCGACTAACAATTGAGCAACATGTCGACTAACGATTGGCGCGACACTATCGACTTTGGGTCTAAAGTTGGCCTAGCAATCCGGCTGCGAATGACCATCCAAAAAATTCAGTAGACTAGGTGCCGTCATTCGTTGACATCGTTTGCAAGCTCAATGGGCTGTTGCTTTTCTAGTTTGCTCAAAATCGCCCAATGCGTAGCAAACTGCAGCAGTATGTTTGTCTTCATGGGTCTACGGAGAAACAAATAAGCTTTTTCTTACGTCAGTAACGTTCCGCACAGTCACCTGGCTACATGAGCCCATTTGTAGGCGATCCAAATAAGCACACGAAACCGAACATGGCTAGCAGAACGCTTCAGGTATTCAAGGATCCTCGTGTTTATTGAACACAAGTTCCCACGAGCCACCTTAAATCCTTATTTTTGAACTTGCTGGTATCGTCTTCCAAGCTGGGTGCACCAGATAAGTTTATCCGTTTTATGGTATCGTATGCAGAGCGGTACTCGTATAGGGAGTATCTTAAAGTGTTTTCAATGATACGTTATTCATTTTGGCAATCATTCGTAAAGCAGATCTTGAGTCCCTTGCTGTTGGTGCGCGGGAGGTCCTATATTCAAAATCACAATTTTAAAGTCAAAACAAACTTGTTGGATAATTTGACCAGTAATTGCAGACAAACCGATGACTGGTAACGAACAACAGAACAAAGATGGCTCAACAGTGCATTCCCAAGTAGTAGGTGCTAGTCCTCAATTATTGCACAGCTTTTCTGGACCGGAACCAGTAAACGTCAAATTCGCTTTCCGTTTGGATGATGGAACTCGAAGCGGCTGGAGATTACCTGATGCATGCTCTTTCCTCCGGAAATTTCGGAACTCCTTGTTTTATCCGCGGGTGTTCAGTTTTAAGGGTTTCTTCCTTAAATAACCATTCTCTACAAGCCTCTGTGCTAGGCGCTTTCCCCTATCAACAATCAATTGCTCCCATATAGATGACAACGATCGAGTAATATATGCCACCTACCCAAGCACAAAACTGAATGTACCAGTCAAAACAACTCAACTCATTATAGAGTCGATAAGTATCAAGTTTGTGTTCGCATTACTCATTTGAGCAGTCTTCTAATTAGTCTCTAATTATGCACTAATGTGCATAATTTGGTTTTGATGCGAGATTCACCGGGTACCCAGCTGAATATGTCCAACTGAATGTGGTGCATCAGGCCACCTCGTGTTATGGTTGGTACAGTGTTCGAGGTATCATAATATATTTTATAGACGTAGTACACTACTCGTTAGGTTGCTGAAAACTCTTCGACAACCCCCGATATCATAAACGACAGAGATTCAGCTGGGTTCCAGGTGATTTTGCCGTCAAAACCAACTGATATACAGGTAGGTGTGTAATTCAAGTTTTGTGCAATTTTGGGTTCAAGCGGAACATAAGTGTGACAGAAACTCGGGGACTGTGCCTATTTGATGGGCCCCAAGCAGAGCGAAACCGGTCGTCGGCTGTCGGCGTGTTTCAGCAACCTTATGCGTAGTGTACTACATCTAGTCTCTAATTATTTTCACTCTTGGTGGTGCGTATCCTTTGCTGTCCCTTATTGTGAACCGTTTTTTGTGCTTGCTTGGACCTACAATACTGATTCCATCGTTCTTATTGCGCCCTCCAGGGATATGTCCATCTTACTAACAGCTCTCGCCCAAGTTGAATCTTGTTTTGTCGAGAATGTGCCCCCTGTTGTTGAATTTTGAATGAAAAGCCCGTCCCAGATTGCTTGCGTTCAGAAACCTACACCACCAGATCGTTTTTGGGATATGTGTAAAGGAAGTGTAATTTGATGTGTTTGCTTGATACCCCTCCCAATTTGGTCTTGGAGTACATTAACTAACTGTTGTGACCTCGGTTGGGTGACATGAAGAATGTTTGTTGGCTGTTTACTGCAGTCACAAATATTGGTACATAAATTTTCTCTCTAGCAATCACTCAAGAATCACAGACTTCCCCCATATCTGCTCGAGATTTCTCAGCTCTCCACCTTGTTTGCTACAAGCATGCGAATGAATTGTCCTTTTTCTCGACCTAACATTAATTTGTTTGACAATCGAAACACTGAGAAGTTCAAATATTGTGTAGGTAGTAGCTGTCGTTTGTTACTACTTTCCACCGAGCTTGTTGCCATTTCTTTAGTCACACTGGTACGTGTTCTCTTCAGTAAAGTATGTTTTTTTTCTCTGTCTGTTTGTCACCCCTTTTCTCGCTCATTTATAGATAGCGGAATTGTCCGCTGCCAACCAGGAACTCGTGCGTCGACACCAGGCTGAAGCAGCCCGGTTACTATCTACCGCTCTGAATACATCTATGCCTCCACAGTCACTGTCCCACTCTCGTCAGTGCCAGTCTAGCCGCCCAACCATTGGTGACTCCGGACCCAGTGATCTTCTGTCAGAATCACCGATTCTAACGACTGCTTTAACTAATATCCCACCTCCACCAGCTCTCACTAAAGCGTGCCCCCGACGACAGTCACATTTTGATCCCAATTCCAATCCCAGTGAAACTCGTGTGCCTTACAAGCTTTCGGAAGGTGCTGATCATACTCCGCGTTCCGATGCAGATTCAACAAATTCGATGTGGTCTGCGAGTGATCATCCACCCGTCCTAATCCGCTTGTGCGAACGACTGGAAGGATCTCAAATCCCACCGCCTCCCCCTTTGCTCCCCATGCACACACAATCCTCTTCCCTTAGTGTTGCTCCCGTCCTCGTCCAGTCTGTCCCTACAACCTCCGTTTCGCTGTCGCACGTATCTGCCTGTAATAGTACTGCATCCACTCCTCTCAAAACTTCTATTTCTTCTAATCTCTTCTCTCTGGGCTTTCACTCACGTCAGAGCACTAAATCTATGCATACTTCTCTACAAGATCTGATTGTGGACGAGTTCTCGAAACAGTCTCCTTCAGAGATCGGGCCGATTGGCAAACCGTCAACCCTCTCTCCGCAATCCACCGTCCCTTGCTTACCTCAGTTCTCACTTCCTCCTCGTAAGCGCGCTTGGGACCCTGTTCATCCTTATCAGTCTGCAATCCCCCAACCAAATGCCAAAACTCCGCGCATCCGCTCGCCAAGCACGCCCCATCGCCTCGCCACTTGCACCAATCTCAGCCCGCCTACCTTGTCACCTGTAGAACTGCGGACTTCACAAAACAGTTGTGAATCAGAGCATCACCTTTTACCGCACCCAAAAGTACATGTTCAACATGATAGGGATAACAGGAATACAATGAGCCTATCCACTTCAAACGTTCCACCTCCGCCTCTTTTATATTCTAGTCATATTAGCTATAGTTCTAATAATTATGCGGCATCCTGTGAGAATTCAAGCCCCCCGCCCTCCTTGCCTTCCATACCCGTCATGATTGCACAAACCCTCGGTCCGTGATTATTATCCCCGCCCTTGGGTTTGCTTTTCCTTTTCAGTCTCCCACCACAGATGTTCGGCCCCCTATGTTCTGTCTACCCTTCTGTAAATGTTCCGTGTAAATAATTTTCGTCCTGTTGGATTCTTTATCAGGATAATCTAACGGCACATTTCCACGACTCCCTAGCATTGTTCGCTTTCTTTTTCGTTTGGTTCCGACGTCTACGTCAAGTTCACATTTATCGTCATTATGATCAAGCAAGTTGGTTACATATCATTTTCAAGCGTCTAACTGTGGCCAGTATACTCCAGGTTTTTTTGTTTCTAGCTTGCAAACGGAACCCACTGGAATAGATGTGTGTTTGATAGTGTTTACCAATTCGAGTGTAGTTCATAATCTGTTTCTATATTAGCGCTATTCAACCTTCTTTCCCTGTACACAGACGTTGTCTTTTTGCCCTTAGCGATTTATTGTGAGTAATGTTTCCCTTGGCAGCAATCATGACCTTACAAGTTTGCAGCCGCTCTGCTGGACCCAGCGCGCGTAGGTTATGCTTTATTCCTAGGTTTTGTACAGTTGCACATGCTGTCTTTCCTGTCCTTCCTAGTATTGCACCAACTGATTGCCTGCTTCTTCCCTTAGGAGTGTACCTATCCGGTAATGCTTTTTTTGTGTGTGTGTGTTGACGATGATGAGATGGTCGTCTTTTGTTCACGCTGAAAACAACCAGGCCTTTATGATTGGTAGTCTTTTTCTATTGTAAGCCTTTCAATGCTATTTATATTTGTCTGTTACTCTGTTATCCAACACGGTAATGTTCGTGTGGCCCTCCTATTCTACACTTCCGTACATATTGTGAATGTTTTTACCAGAAAGTCTAATGCTTCCCTAGTACTTCTTAATTATTCTTGCTCCTAAATTACTGATAACACTAATAAACTCTTCGAAAATGTTTCATCTCTGCTTTTGCCTCGTACTTTTGGGGTCATCTCAGTAAATATCGATCTAGTGCATCCTTTGTTTTGGGGGTCAGTTTTGCTTCGAATGCGAAGTGTGCTGTTGGACATTCCGTGCACACTTGAACGAACTACTTGCTCAGTCCATTTTGAGGGTCACCACTGTGGCAGGCTGGTTTTGCTGTGCTTATTTACATGATTTAGTGAATTTTCATTTGTGCTGACTGAATTACCAAATAACCAATTCTGTGTGTTCACGGTCCAACCGGGATTTCGTAATTACCAGTCATTAAGCTTTAAGTCTTGTTAGGGGTACCTTCACATTCTCATTTGGGTTCTAACCTTAGAAACGAGAAGCCGGCAAATCAGTCAACAAGCTATTCTTATGCTTGGCACTTTCACTACATTCGGCTGAAGGATTTAACCACAACACTTGAGATAAGAGTAGCGTGGCTATCTAGGCATTTGGATAACAAATTGGATGGTGATGCTGTCATCCACTATGGTTGCTGTGACCATAGGTTATCTTTCTTGCTCGATTACTGACCTTATGCTTTTGTGCGGCTATACTGTAGTTACGCCTGTATTAATACTGCTAAGCCAGACCACGCAACGGGTTTGTGTCATTGATCATTCCAGAGGGCCGAAAATCTGGGTGTTTTGTTCACGTTTGCGGAAACATTATTCAACTTGTGTTATTCAGAAGACATTATTTTGCTATCTGGTGATGACGTGTCTACAGAAACTACTTACAGAACTTTTGCACTTCAAGAGGCATTTCGCCCTTTCATATGTAAAGGCTTGCTTCCGTCCTATTGCAAATTCTGGAGATGATCATGTAATGTACACAACAAATAAGGCGTTTTACCCCAGGATAATGGCGCTGTTGACGGATTACGCTCATCAGTAGGACTATTACAACAGTTCACTGTTTTCCGCAATGGCTATAATCGACATTAGGTTACTGAAACCCACAAAAATGGACTTCAAACGCACTACCGTGCTCTGGGTCGAAACTGGTCAGGTATTGCACCTCTTGGTTTAGGCGGGGTGAATTAACCTGGGCGGGATATGGTAAGTTACTATTCTTGTGTGACTAGTAAACTTTATGGCAAACAAGCTTGCTTATTGGTAGTAGAAGCTTATGCCTAACTGTCACAAATATGAAAAGTGAATGATCTAGTAAAATATGGGGCGAAAAGGTATGAGTGCCGGCTTTAAAAAACTCCATCTCCTTAGAGAATATGACTGAAAGGAGCCTGTTCGCATCTTCCAAAGCAGCAGGACTAAACTTACCTGAGAATTATGTTGGTGTGAGGCAACCCAACGTTCTTCCGCGAGCTTCACACAACCCAAGCCTAGTGCACAGCGACAGACAAGGTTTACTCAGGCGGTCCGGTTAAGAGGTGACGCCACGCTCGCCAGTTGGATCGTCTGCGCGTCGCGTCCTGTAGGACCCGCAATCTAGCGCAAGAATCACGTGGAACCCAGCAGGTATAATGTAAAGACCCAGCGGAACTAAAGTGACAGTATCCGCTTTTACTTCACTTTGCTGCATGTTAACCTGTTTTTGCATGCACCCAGAATGAGAAGACGGCTAAGCCCAACACAGCGTTGCAAACAAATATGGTAGTTGTACCCATGTACCAAGACACCGCAGTACATCACGATGAGCGCCAACGTCAATGTCAATAACAAAAATCCGCACACTTGATTGTCAGCAGCTATATGGACAGAAAAAATTTAACGCATCTTATGCAGAACGAAAAAACTGTTTGGACGCGGTGTTCAAAGTCGAAAGGCGGTGGATTTCCGCAGCCTATGAGCATTGAGAGAGGTGCGACGTGTGTTCAGTACTTTATAAAAAATATCAGTAAGGCGCAAATAATCACTCAAGTTTTTCACCTGATAGTTGACCACGTTGTGGAACGGTAATATCGAGCTGAATTTATGCAAAAATTTGAGAATAACGATCCCCGGAGCTAAAAATGACTAACCGAAGTGAATCATTCACTCAAATATGTTAAGTGGTTTATGACTCATGTATCCAATATTTTGCTGGCGGTTGTAATCTTCGAAGCTACTCTGAAACGCTGACATCTCTCGTTTCCTTGGCACTGTCAAGCTAATTTGGAGGTGCTTCGCTAAATTTTCAAGAAACTGTTACGATACTTCGTTGATTTCTGGAGCAACGAAATTGTACGCGAGATCACCCATATCCTATTGTATTGCGAACCACAATGTACGGTTGCTGTATGATATAGACACTTGGATTTCCCGAAGGGATAAGAAACGAACGAAAGAATTCAGCATAAACTAATTTATTACCAAGTTAATCTGTATGTCGCAGAGCAATATACTACTGACCCTTGGGGAGAAAACGAAAATTTTGTAGTTAAAACACGAAGAATGGAGGTGACAGGACCATGCTCGTAGTTCGCCTATAACTCTGAGCGAGGGGAGGACACAAAAACTTGTCCCTCATCGCAGCTGTCACAAAACGGAGGAAATCTGTGAAAATGACAGAGGAGAACACTTACGCAATGAATCCTGTAGTTGGGAATTGTGTGGGAGGCAGAGTGAAGAAACTGTTTTGAATTTAGTTTTGGATGAGTAGGTAGGTAGGCATGTGCCACCCACCTGGCGACGTTTGTTATGGTGCAACAGGTTAAGTCAGCACAAACACTCTGGATGGGATCAATTACGGACATTCTGTAACATATCCTTGATGTGATTTGCTATGATGGGCCCCGCGAAATTTGGGGGCGGACGAAAACGAGAGCAACGATGCAATAAAGCTGTATACTTCACGGGGTTTAGGACACATTGGAGGAAAACGTCCATTCTGATTACACGTAAGTGACGATAATATAATTTGTGTGATACAGGCCGCGAACTATTTGTAATGCCCTACCGTCTTTATGGCTTTTGGACCGGATTGAATGGATAAGTTGGAGCCCTAGTCTGATGGTTCGTTAAAAGACATTAAAGTTCTGTAATAGCTGGACGGTATGGGATCAGTGGTAGCAAGAATCAACCCTTAGTTGGAGCGATTTTCTTTCTTTCTGTTCATCAGGTGTAGTTAAGGAGAGGACAGATAGAATCTTGACAATAGAAATGATAAATATTTCTGTTCCAGGGACAAATATCCGGAGGTCTCAACGATGGCGTGGAGCCTCTGGATGCCCACCTGCAGACCTTTGTCCTAAAGTATCGGTGGCGCATGAATCAAGCTAAATAAAAAGATGTTGGATAAAAGCGCCCAAGATTTCTCAGTCACCAGCAAGTGCATGATGGGAGATTGTATCGAACACTTCCGATAAATAGAGGGTGAAACCTATTTTATGCTTGATTTTATCAGCGGGTTGGATAGCAGCATGTTATGTCAGACTGATTGAAGTAGTGTACTCAGGAAAAAACATGTTTCGGGGAGTAGAACAGGCAACTCGTAGGAAGACAGAACAGTGCGGGTTGGTTGGTGAGTTGTTTTGTGGGTTCATAGGGAATAAACCTGAGGTTCATTTGTCTACAGCTTGTAGGACCATGCTGGTTTTCACCACTGTACACGAGTTTTCAGTCGCATGCATTTAATAGAAGTTCATCGACAGAGAATGCGAAGGAAAGTAAAATGAAATGCTGAAACGTAATGGCAGGCAATCTTTCCCCCTGAGGACAATGGAGGGGCTCCATCTGGCAACGGCGCTTTCATGACGGGATTCCAAGTAGGATAAATGATGAATACCAAAATATTTTCGCACGTGGCGCCCCCCCCCCCCCCCCCCCCGGGGGGGGGGGGGGGGGGTTAATTTTTTGGCGGGGCTTATCTGGAAAAGATC
>CM030369.1:48329367-48451791 GCA_003604175.2 Clonorchis sinensis | reverse complement strand
GAGAGTGCGGTTGTGGCTGAGGAGGAGGGTGGGGTAGTCTTGGTGAAGGTGATATCTGAGAACGCAAGTAAGATTGTGGAAATTAAGGTCTCTGAGGGTCCCTGTGGTGCTTTGTGCCATTGGATCTTGGAGCCGAGGTTTAATTCTGGAACCAGTCCAATGAGTCAAGGTAGCGAGTGACTTCAGCAAGATCACCTTAGGTGGGTTTAAGCCTGCATCGGTCAGGCTCGTTGATGGGTTTTCAACAACATAACAATTGCTCCGATAGCACAACTTAGACACTCCGACTCAATGGAGAGCGAACTGTACACTTATTGATCATGAATTTCCTGGTGGATATTATTAGTGTACGGTTATGAAAATGGATAGTCATAATATAACTCAGGTGTTTTCACTATTAGTTTTTACTGTAGTAGATAGTAGTTTACAGTTACCAATTGCTCCATGATAAAATAAATACAGTTCGGACATTGGAATAGGTCAAACGGTGACTTATCTTTTGTGGATAACTCGTGAGGGTTCCTGGGTGAAAGTTGGGACGGCGGGAACGTGTTTTCTCCGCAGTATAGCTGCTACACGTGTTCCATAATTGTCCGTGGACTTGAGTTGTTTGGCTGACTCCCTGCCCCCTGTGTGCGCGCGAGTGTATGTGTTGACTGTGTTGTTTCTCCTTACATATAGGAAGGCTTGACGTGTGCATAAATCATAGAATCGTTCCGATGCGCACAAGATGGGAACTGACTTGTTGTCGGTCAAGGTTGCGAGCGGGACAGGGTTTGTCACGTGGTTTGTGTGCCTGCGTAGCAGGCGAGTCTCATGACCTAGTGAACGGATGTACTAGACAAGTGAATTGAAGTTAGTTGAGGGAACAAGGGAATGTCCGCTACAAGATCATCAGGTTCGGAAAGGACGATCGTTGGTCGGAGTGGTGCAGTAGTGTTGCGGCAATTCGGTAGCGATTATTTTGTTTAGAAGGAACTTATACAGACCAGAGGCTTTCATACACATTCGGTTGTTGTGGTAGGTGTTAATCATTAGGTAAGGGAAGAGGCGATCGGAGAGTGAGACATCTTCTTTGGGGGTGGAGGGAGGGCGGGAGATAAGACCAACCAACAGACGCTTACTACTCCACAATTTCTGAAAAAAGCTAAAGGGTTGATAAATGCGAAAGTGGTTGGAAGAAATATGCCTCCATGAAATGAAAATATTCTCTTAGGTAAGCGAATCAATTTGGTTAGTAGCCCAGAACGTAGTGTCATGTCCCCTTCAGCAACCATTACTAATGAGTGAAAACAAGTGAAGAAAGTTGAACGAAAAATATTCTGCTTGCTGGCTAATTTCGTTTCTGAAGCAACCACAATCAATAGAGATGGAAACGGGGACGCTTTCACCTGTGGAAACTGGTGAACAGTTGAATTCAGGGGGGAAGTAGGTGTGAGGGTGGACAGTCAGCTTACAAACTGGTGAGAGATATACGACAGGATAAATTGTGGACTGCAGTTTGCAAAAGCCGAAATGTTTCAACTCAAACATAAAAAGAGATGGGTCACAGATTAGTGGTTGAGAGACATGCGGATGAAAATCTTGTGGAAAATAAGTTCGTAGTTATAACAATGGAACTGTCCGGGGCACTGGAAGAGTGAAAGGTGTTGGACCGGTGTGGTGGATGGTAACTAGAGAGTCTTGGGGCAGGCAGTGGCGTGCCGATTGTGCAGCGGAAGGCAGTAGGGGGTGGCAAAATAGTGTAGGTATGAGTTGCCTGTCACTTTCAAAAATATAGTGTGATGTCTCGAATATCGCACAAACGGAAACATAGGGGCACCTGGTGCGGCATAGTTGGTTAAAGCGGACCATCATAACGGAGAGTTTCAGTCACATTCAGTTGAGTGCCATATCGAAACAAACCTCATGCGTATATGAGAGCACGAGGAAATAGAGAACTATGCCTGCCTGATGAGTCCAGAGAAGGACGAAACCGGTCTTGGGGTGACGACGTGTTTTCATCAGCCTTTTCAGTGATTTTTTCCATTTAGAAGTGCACGCGGGTTGTCAGTGATCAAGAGAAGTCGAGTTGTTGAGAGATTGCAGGCCCCCTGGAGACTTTCGTTTGGACGAAGGCCTGGAGTGAGGACAGTATCGCTTTTGGACCACAGGATGTATGCTCTAGAGGCGCTTTTTCACCCGAAATTTCAGGTTCTCAACACACCAGCGTATCAACTAATAAGGAGTACACCCGTACGATCCAGTACAAGTTTAAGTGTGCTTACTTTCATGTATGCTTACTAGACCTGTTTCCTTTAAACAGAAAATCATTGCTTGGCCGACTAACTTCTGGTCACCACAAAAGAAGGGTGAAGGAGAGAAAACCTGGAAATGGTTCAGCAGCTAACTAACATTCACAGACTACCATTTTGAATCCATAGCGTAATACTTGTTTATCGCGCTTGTTTAATTATGCCTTCACCGAGAAATACATGTTATCCATCCAATACCATGACTTAAACATGGCTCAGCATCCTGTTCTGTGTGCAATCATGAATACCGCTATAGTCAAGGCTCATCATTCACGATAATGCCTGAACCGCAAAACCAATTTCTCAGCGTCAAACATTGTAATTTATTTAAGTCCACTCCCCCGTTAGCGTTCCCTGCAATGCTTAAAAATAAACGAATTTTTAGTTACTTCGTGCTCTCGATGCTTGGACCTCCAATATCCCTGTAACTCTTCTCAACTTGGAATTTTTGCACTTGTTTTTGCTCTCACTCCGGTGCATAAAGCTACACACCTTGTGGTTTCACTTGAACTACTGCAGTGGGTTAAATAGTTCAGTTATCCATCCCCATTTATACACTTATTGCTCCTTAGTGGCCCATTACAAATGGTATTAACCTTAGGGTGAACAGCCCTCAATTTTGGCTTGAGTGTTGGACTGAAGTGCAAACAAGTATGCCTGTTCATGAAATTCAGTTGGTTGCGCGCATCCTTCTCCGGGAGACCAACCAACGTGACTGGAATGCCACTGGGGATGCGACTTCTTCAGGCTCATTATTTCATGTCCAAACGGACCTCTCTCACACAGAAAACCTGCTTGAACTCCACGCTGAAGTTCTGGCTAGCCCGTGGTGATTCCATCCAGGTCATCAAAAATTAAGCGAGCAATTTTCAAGTTCCAGCCATGGCCGTGATCACCTAATCCCCAAAATCTGCTGTTTAATTTTCATTTTTCGATCCATTCCATCTTACTCCAAATTTTACCTTTGTTTTCGGAGTAGGTTAAGAAATCATTTAATTCTTTGTCCTAACGGTCCATTCTCTCTTATCTCTTTTCATATTTAAACCCAATTGCCGGGGTATATAGGGAGCCTGGACTAAGCCAGTTAGACCAAAATGGTAGCCAACAGACGTAAGCTCTTTCGTCCTCCTTAGAAGTGAACTTACTTGGCGCTTGATGGGTGGAACAATCGTTGCACTGTGTCACTTCTGTCTTCTTCTAGGCGAGTACTAGACCCATCTCCATCATCTATCCTCTCATCTCTCCCACAGAAGCAAATAACAGAAAAAGCGGCTCTTAATCTCCCTAACACCATCCTGTGGGACGCAACTGAACCAGTGCCACGATTAATCACAGACCGCTCTGTAACACCAACTATAATTTCAGTCTATGCCCACGACATAAAACCTCTGGGCCCACCCGTGCGAAGAATTCTCACCGACCCTCAATTATGCGCACACATTAAGTGTGAATTTGTCCACTTCCAGAGGCTGCGGCCAACCGCATGTCTTCTAAAACCCTGTACAACATGCGATATGTCAACTATAGAAAATGTTATGACCCTTATCGGTACCTTTGAATCTATGGCCTTTTAGAACCTAGAATGTCGTCACCAGGCTCCAGCTTGCAAAACTCCTGACTGGATTTAGCTCGAGCGCACAAAAACTTCCATTTTGCCAGCACGTGGTACGCTGCGCTTTACTTCGACGGTTCCGTAGAATTAACCCATCCATGTGCTATCAGATATTGCTGCACATAGTGATGAATGTTATGATTTGCGACTGTCAAAATGGCGGGAATTTCTCACCAGTTCCAACGAACATCACAGGTTTGGGATGATGTTTATGGCTGGCGCTCGACCTCGCAGGTGAATTGCTAATAATGCCCGACACTCTCCAGTTAAACGGCTTTACCTTCCGCATTTCTTCCAGGTGGATACCAACAACGCGGAACATCTCCAGGCCCCTCAGTTGACACCCATGCCGGAAACCCGGGAAAGCCTCCGACGTTAGCACACTACAAAATTCCCATACCTAACTTCTATACATATAACAGTGTCTGTTCTAACGTTTTTAAGACTCTAGCTGCCTTCATGAGTGATGGACTTGCCGTGACATCCCCAAGTTATCTATAATGAAGCACCGAATTCTCGATACTCTGGTAATAACCCCGGCCCCATCGCCATCCCAACCTACTCGCTGGCCTGAGGTCTCAAAATGAATGAAACCCTTCTTATTTCTTGATTCCAGTTCCTATTTCCATCACCTCTGTCCAACCTATCTGCCAGCTTCATACCAACTGAATTCTTGGTTGATACAACACATGTGGCACATCACCAAGCCCGACTCATGGCTTCACCCAGCAGCGACAATATAGGTTCATGTCCCACATCTAATATCAGTTTTTCACCTTATTTTACTTAAGCGCACACTCGTACTATAACGCCCTACCCCACCAAACTTTCGAGTATCCAGTTCGTGGTGTCTGGTGAATGAAACGATTCGCCCACAGACTTTCACCTAAGCACACCAGCACGGGTTTGAACGAAACGTGACAAGCATTTGGTGGAACCTAACCTACCAAATAAACACTCTCGGCATGCATCACTTTAGCCATCGTCTGTTTGGTCACCAGTATACCACGTGCCCCAGTTTCCTTTACGACAACTTTAAACTCTTCCTTAATCTCTGGCGAATCGAAGCAACCCGAGAGTTTGCAGTTACTTATCAAATCGTACGTAATATCCCTTCCAAATCCCGCTCCAGTGAATCTTCCAACACGTACATTTTCTGCTCACCCGCCCTGTCCGAGCCTCTGCCTCTCCACAGGGGGATCGGTTGCACCACTAGTCTCTCAGCTGCGCAGTATTCTCCCCATATTATCTGGCATCTCCTACTCTAGGTCTCCTATATCATTTCCTCAAACCTGCCACGATCGGCTGCTCCACCCCAGTTTCCCATGGAGTTAACTGCACCGCAGAAACGATCTTTTGTTTTTTAAGGAATATTTTTAATCCCTTATCAGATACTCATACATCTTCGTATCCAGACAGCCCGTGCATCTTACGTGACTTCGCTTCAGTAATCTTTACCCAGCTGCCGCTCCCTCCACCATCCTCTGACGCCACAGATACATACCTCATGAAGGGCCATTTGCTAAAACCCACAAGTTTGCTGCCTTAGGTCTACTCTTCGCCCTTCGCCATCGATTCCGCCACCAGTTGGCTTTCACCACTTTGAACCCAGCACCACAGTCATGCATTTGATTGCCCATCGATCATAGACAAAAAACGCCAGCAACTCCATCATTCATGTCCCCCTTTATATTTGTTGATGATATTATGACAGCATGCGCGGCTCTACCCTGACTCCAGTTAGAATGCATTCTGCTTTGAACTGTTCCTTCTCACATTCCACTATCGGCCACTGGCGACCTTTCCGTTCCAAAATGTCATCCACTGTCCCACATGTACCAGATTAACTCTGGGACTACCTTCGTTGCTACATATTAGCTCTGAAATTGAGTGCCTAGAACTTGTGTGCTCTTTCTCCCTCGGCTTTCACAGGCGTGCGGCACCAAGTGGTTGCACGGATTTGAAAATAGGTATATGAGATGAAGTATTTGATCAAGCCTCGCGGATCTCTTTTGTTCTTGTCTCTCGGGAGCTTTTGCTCATCCACAGGGCGCAATAGAAAAATGACCCAGCATCACTCATTGAGTTGTCCGTGATAGGCAGTAAGCATTTCGCAGCAAGGATTCGAGTAAAATATCATCCCGCAGAGATCTGAATGGGCCTTAGGTGCATCGCGGACAACTTTCGGATTAAGGTTATTCCGCCCACCAACCAATGGACCATGAAATATCTTCAGGCATGTCATAGTCATGCATTAGTTGGGTCAGCGATTAAAAACCTGTCTGAAAACCTTGTTCAGATGAGGCACAAGGAAGTATTAGATCTTTACTTAGGCAGCGATTTTCAGGAGGAAAGGGTTCAGGGATCCCAAGACATTTTTCATAGCTTACTCAACCCTTGCTTGGCCCCTAGTCTACTAAGTACAAATCCATCCCTATTCCATCTCCCATAGTCACTTGTTTTCTCCAGCCTAATAGCGGTAGGCTTCTAGTCTCTCTCTGATATCTCTTCAAACACACCATGGTTTGTTAATCTCATCCCATTCCCTCGTCTTCCCATGCATTGAATATCAGGTATGGACGACCTGGTTGGCTTTTATCCACGCTCAGAGAATTGCACACCCCAACCCATTGACCTTAAATGTGACGTCCGTTACGGGGTTGTCCGAAAACCGGAGTATGTCAGGCCAATAATGGCACGGCGCTGCCACACCCAGTTTGATAGCACACCCGCAGCTGTTCCCTTACAACTCTCCGCCGTAGCCTCTCGCCCACTGGTTCCACTAACTTCAAATACGAATAATGCTCCTCACCTGGCCCCAGGTGCCTCCACGCTATGTTCATTTCAAACTTCTAAACCAGTCGTTCGAATGTAACCATTTCGGTGGACATTCAGTCTGTGTTCCCCACAAAAAATCGACAAGTTTCTACACTGTTCGCGTTCAGGCTCGTGTGTTGCCAGCATCCCACTCTTCCAATGGAACTATTATGCTCGACTCCACAACAGCGGCACCAGTGAGTCTCTGAAGTTTCATTGTATACCATGTTTCTGAGATCCCCGTTACCATTTACCCGCTTTGCTAGTCCCCCCGCTTCATCATCCCCACAAGCTTTTTGTGACCCTGGCCATGAGCTCAACAGTCCAAGGCCACGAGGCTTCAGCGGTTGTTTTTGGTTTCAGTTCAAGTTGATCGGCTGGATGACGCCAACTCTGCTGCTTCACCACATCTGATGTTCTGGTTTCTGATTTTCCGCAGTTCACACTTCTCTTGTCATATGTCAGACAGGAAGTCTCTTGTTTTGCCCTCCCTCGTTTTGTTTTTGCCCGCCACCTTCAAATCCTAACGAGCTGATCTTGCTCGGTGTTCCCTCCAGAAAAGAGCTTCCCTGCTGGTGCCGGTTTAGTGATGACCACGTCTACGTTGGATAAAGCCCACTGCCTATAGCTGGTAAATTTGCGTGATGATTGCTCTTTGCACCGACGAAAGGAGAACGGAATATCTGGTAGAAATACTCTGCCAATCTACAGGTTTCCTTCGGGATCCTTGGATGTATCACATCTGACCCCGGCGCAGTAAACGGGCTTGTGCGGCTCACAAGCTGATTTATTCACAGTTTCGCAGATAGATACATCTACTGAGGCTTTCGCCCGAGCTTCCTGAGTCGGATTTGCCCTTGTAGTTCAGCAGCTCACATTCATCTGAATGGCACAAGTTAAAAAAGGATGCGGCGCTGCTCTTTTAGCGATCAGCTCTAAGCAGTAATCTCGCCTGCACGAGAATTCAACAAAAATGACGTCTAAAATTGCTTTGAACTGGGTACAATATACAGCATAAACAACAGTCCGAGGAAGGTTAGTCCATGCGACAACTATGCGAAATATGAAAACCGTTGCCCGATAAAGGTGTGCGCTTTGAGCTTGAAAATCTTACCATGTCACCACTGTGCGTTACTTGGGTCAACGGTGAAAGACCTGTTGGCCAAATCTCGTTAAAACAGGGCATAAGTAAGTATCAAGTCTCCTCGGATGCTAGGATGCTCCAGAGGAAACAGGTCAAGCACCGCGAAACGCGACGAGTTTAAGCCCAGCAAACACTCTCGTAGAGGCTCGTTGGACACTCTCATATAGGGTCACGTCCTTCTTCCGTCTTGAGTAGACAACCTGGTTGGCATATTCTGGCTTAGGCCCCATAGGGTGTCTGATAGTCCAAGCGAGCAATTCGTGAGAAGGTTCACCGAATCGTTCGTGGAACGAAGAATGCTTTTTGAACCGATTATTCATGTTGCAGTCGAAAGGCCAGGTTTAAAGAGAGCGGGATATTTTAACCCTTCTTAGTATCTGTTCTCATAATGTCTTCCGGTCAATTCTTACCATCCACGACAAAGGCGTATGCTTCGGCTCCACCGAATGACATATGGACGCGCTTTTCGTCATGCAGGAGAAGGGACCAGTCCAACGACCGCTGGTTTGGAGGGTACTGGAATCTGAAACTCAGGATTTCAATTTGAGCTCAAACGTAATGATGGTCGGTTTACTTCCGGAATTATAGGGAACATGCTAATTGCGGCATGATCGGGTCGTTACAACCTGACAACGGCGGGCAGCCATACAACGAGGAGGAAAGTACAACCGACGAGACACGCTTATACGTGAAAAGTCACTGTATTTGTAACCACCAAAAACTAGAACAAGGGGGCATGACGTAGGACTTGTTCAATGGCGAATCCGATCGTTCTGAACAAAAACTGAAAAATTGTTTCCGGCCATGAGTGAACTTGGTGGACGAGTAAATGACCCAAAGTGGATTATAGCAAGTGAAGGTATTCGATTCATGCACGAGCCAGCATTCTGATTGGTTAATTGTGCAAAAGCCAGAAAGCGCGCTCATTCAAACTGCATTTGTGAACAAGCCAAGATAAAACGTGTTAAATGGTTAAAGCGCGTAAACTAAGGAAAGTTGGACTGTCAGCGCAAGCGAGAAAATAGCATGAAACAATTTAAAGACTTTATTCCGGGGGGCCTCTGTTCCTCCGTGTGAAATATGTACAATATAACGTTAATAAAATGAATAAGTGAAATTGACATCACAAGACGTATCCGCGTCCCTTGAAATGCTCTCCGTCGACCTGCCTTTCTTCGCGCAACCTGTTTTTGACCACCCGCGTTACTTCTAATAAAAGTTTGGCAGGAACTCGGTATTTGCCTTTCCGGAAATCCCGATTAAACTTAGAAATCGTCTTGGGTATGTATACATATTCTAGACCATTCGCACTCGGAACTTTAATTTCCTTTCATCTTAGTTAATCATATTTTTATGCTGGGAAAGCGGTAGTGTCCTAAGAAGAAACGTGTTAACGGAGAAAGTCGAAAAGATGGACGATATGTCCGGGTTTTGAACCGCGAACCACTGGATCAGTGCGAAGAGAGCTTATCACACTGGGCCATGGAGCCACGACTATCAGACAGACAACTGCGGTGCTCTTTTATGGATTTCGTGAGTTAAAGGCCAGGCTCACAACCACCGACGATGGGCAATGCACCCATGCTACTGAAAACGTGGCTAGTGTACGGACGCACCATGGTGCAACGTAACAGAACGATTCTCCCTACGTAGGGAGATTCGTTCTGTTACGTTACCGTTCTGTTACCGGTATATATACAGGTATACCGGGCGTACCCGTCCACCACACGAGGTTTTCATCCCTCGTGCATGCTACCATATCTGCAGGGTGACAAACCACCAAGTAGTCAGTTGCGGCTTGTGCATTAATAAAGAACTCCAGCTACCGGGCATTTTTGATCCAGTCGGGGGAAAGCCAGGTCAGTAAAACAGTTCAGTCAGTTCGAACAAGTAAACAGCCACTGGAAGAGGCAAGTCCCCCAGGCAAAAGAAACGTCAGCTACCTCTTGGACAAGGAAGTAGAATGGAGATGTGCAGCACAATGTTATATGTGTATAAATGAATGAGACGAGGAACCAAGCAAGCGTGAGAAAATAAGGCTTCTGTTTGGTTAATGTTAGTCTGCGCAATTCAATCAATTCATTTTATCAGCTATAAACCGTGTGCTATAGACACATTGGTTCCAGCTGCTAAAGTTTCGGCCACCGGAAAACTGAAGCACGTGGGAGATGTAGCCAAACATTAGACAGCATTGTCAGTTAGATCGAAAAACTGGGCAGCTATGCGTTACTGCGTCGTGACTGCCGGTGTTTTTAATCATCGATGGGTTGAGTCCCAAGGTCTTCATCCAGGAAGGCAGTAGACGTCAACCCGATTGAGTTTAATGGTCAAGTTTTCATGCTTCGTTGCCAGGTCATAGACTGTTCCCATTCAGTAGCTTCCATTCAGCACAAAACTGGGCGAAACTAGCTCTGCTTGGCGGACGGTCTTCTGGCATGTGGAGTACATGTTCTAGTCAGTGTAACCTATAAATAGTAGTCGTTCAGCTGTAGCACCCTTTGGGTGCTTAGCTAACAAGCCAACGGAAGGAGGCACGAGGGCTGGGATACCGCCAGATTGCCCAAGCCTAGACACGAGCAGTTGAGATGCTGAGATCGGGTTCGAGGCACGCACTTTCCGGTCCGTAAGCTGGCGCCTTAACCACTGAGCCATCTCGACGCCAGCGTAACCTATGAAGCGCTGGTAGCTCAGCCATCGTGGGGGAGTTCCTTTTTACGGCAATGATCAGCGCACCTTCGTTTGCTGGTAGTGGCTTTTATACTTTGTTGTCAAGTCATTGTTTGACCGCCTCTGGCTCTCTTCCACCCTTTACGTGGTTGTGCGAAAAGAACACTTCGAGGAAGTCGGTCGACTGGCATATGCAGCATGTGGCCAAGCCAGGGCAACCTATGCAGTGTGATCAGTTCATCTATCGAGGGTGAGTTATTTCTTTCTAATACCATTGGACGTACTTCGGGATTGCTTATGCGGTGTTCCCACCAGTTTCGGACAATGCTTCGAAGACATCGATGTCAAACACTGAAAGTCTTTTGGCGTCCTCGGCGCGCAGCGGCCACGTTTCTGGTCTCTATAGTAATATGGATCGCACTGCAACATTGTAAACTCGACCCTTGACGGATAAGCTGGTGTCACGCCTACGCCACAGGTGACGCAGTTTCACAAAAGCTGCTCTGGCCTTCCCAATTGGGATGGAAATATCATCTTTCGCGAGACCACCGGGACTGATACGGCTGCCCGGGTAAACAAATTTGTCTACTACTTCAATCGGTTCATCCACAAGCATGAGGCTCGGGTTCGAGCCCACCCAGTCTTGCACTAGCCTTTTACACTTTGCCGGTGTGAAGCGCATGCCAAACCGTGAGGCGGTCTTTCCCTAGACTTTTCACTATTTGGCGTTTAAGGGATTTGCGTGCACCGTCGTACTCGTTGCATTCTGGTATGGCCTTCCTGGCATCGGTCATGGATAGTGATCTGGATGACATCCAGTAGTCTTGTGGCGAATCGGAAAAGTCCTATAGGCAGCAGTGAGTGCCACTAACATAGCTGCTTTCACATTTTGCCACGCTTCATGCACATGCTCACTGCCACCACAGTATCGGTTTACTGTGGGGAGTTATTGGGCTAGCTCAGATCGGTACTGTTGAGCTATGGTCGATCTTTGAAGATAGTGGATTGGCATGCTTCTTGCTAATTTGCGAGGGCCTGAAGGAAAACGAACTGTCAGGCGTTCACGCACCATGGCGCGGTCGGAATCAAGTGGTGTGTCCCAATAGTTGCGGCAGTCTTGAATTGTGGTTCTCCATCGGCGGCTGATAGCCACATGGTCCAACTGGGTCCACGGTTGATTTGCAGTTGGTTACCGCCAGGTTACGCGATTAGAAAGTTTATGCTGAAAGTTCGTACTCCCTAGAAACAGTTTGTGATCATGAAGTAGTCGGTCTCCGTTGTCTGTGCAGCGAGCATCGACTCTGAACCGACCACCCAAATGTGATTCCAAAGAGCTCAGACGACATACTTGAGCATTCATATCGCCTGCAAGGATCACAATGCCAGTGCCTTTTGCTTGAAGGATGAGCCCGGATTGCTCTCGGTAGAAAGTATCCTTCTCAGCTTCAGAACTGCAGTCTGTTGGGGCACGTGCCAACACTACAAACAGGCGCCGCGTTTTATGCCGAGAGGCATTGAGCTTGATTGAACTGAATAACCGGACGGCGCACAGACGACTGTTCACTGGGATCCAATCCAGCAAAGCGTTCATCTCTGGGGCTGAGTGCAACTCCCACTTCATATATTCCACGAGTCATTGCTTCTGGGTCACCGGACACACGGAGGGAGAACTGTGAAAGAGCTGAGTTCATCCTTGACGTTATGAGATGCATAACCGCGTTTGGGTCTTGTATGCGTGTTTCGGTGCGCGAGACACAGCATTCATCAATTTTAAGGGAGTATAAGGTTTCAGCAAGCATTGTCTGTTTGCCAAGTTGACATAGAGTACGGACGTTAAAAGCTCCTGTATAGAAACGGTTTTATGTATTTAGAAGGGTGGTATTTTGTTTATTGTTAATAGGCAGCGATGAGCATAGGGCTTTTCGGTCAGATAACTGACAGTCAAGTGACCCAGTGACGTTTGCTTGTGTGGTGGGAAGGGGTTGGGGAGGAACATCGGTGGACACTGATGGGGTGGGGATAGGGTGGAAGAACTGCATGAAAGTGTCATTCAGGTTACGGGCTGCAAAGAGTGCGGCAACTTGTTCCGTAAAAACATACTGCTATAGTTGTATATCGGCACCCACCGGCTGCATTGCGGTAAGGTTAATGAGCCAAATACTGGATGTAGACCTTAATTGACGTTTTCTTTAGGTGTGGGCGCGCTGAAGGTATACCAGGGCGCGTACACCCCTGAACGTCACGAATAAAAATATTGTCATGCCACATCGGTCTTCGCGCGATGTAATCTTCCCCTCAAGAAGAGAGTGGACCATACCGTGTTGTGGCGGTTTGCGTGCTTTCGTGACCCAGTGAGCTATACTCTTGTATAGTCCGTGTGACACCCGCAGCATCTTTCATGCCGGAATGGTCAGTGTTGAGAGGTCTGACCAACACAGTCTCCTGGTCCTCCAGTTTGGAGGTTGGAACATGTGTGGCGACTTGTTCTATAAAAATGGTATCGGAAATAAGGATACAGGGCACAAATACTGTAACTGAACTGACTGCCTCTTGTCTCTTGTCCAGGTTTCAGCTGCGCACCTCCAGTGATGCAGGAGCCGCTGCAACTAGATATGCTGGGGTGAGTATTGTATTGAGCGAACTTGCAGAAACGTCTTTACTTGATTGGATGCCCGTTAGTAGTCCCCTCTGTTCGGAACTTTTGGCAACGTCTGTGAGAGAATCTAGAGGAAGTGAGGTCCATCGCACTTTGTTTATTGTGTCTGCTTACGCCCCAACTGACTGTAGCTCTGAATCTGCCAAGGACAGTTTCTATGACGCTCTGGGTGCCCTTCTACAGCGGGTTAAAAGCTTAGACATCGTTGTGGTTGCTGGTGATGTGAACGCCCAGGTAGGTAGACTAAGAGCTACTGAGGCTCGAGTGGGTTGTCGTCTCGGAGTAAACACGAGACGTATGGACAACGGGGATCGCTTACTTCAGATGTGTGCCGATCACAGACTGTTCCTTTGCAATACGGATTTCCGGATAATTGGAAATCGCTTGACAACGTTGTGCCCACCAACAAACTAGCCAAACGGACCATATCGCCGTCAGTTATCGGTGGCGAGGGTCGATCACCACCTTCCGCTCCTTCTGGAACACCAGCCTGGACTTCGACCATGCACTTGTACGCCCTTGCTTTTTATTGCGCTCTTCAGGCTATGCATAACGCGCGCACTTCGTTTAGCCATTGAGCCATTGGGCCCAGGAATCAAGCGAAACTGTCGGAACCAGCTCCTGTAACTCCCACCGGTCCGATGTCGGATATATGGCCACTGGGAAAAGATATCCGCTACGATACTCACATCCGGAACTTTTGTTGCGGTACCACCTAGCCAACCTCATCTAAATATTGGATCTCTGATAGGGCCATGTCTTTGCTGGAGACCCGGCGACAGATTTTTCCTCGCTGCAACCACAACTTCACCCGACGCATCGTCCGACGCCAGGTGAAGCTGAGCGTCCGTGCAGATCGCGATATCTGGTCGATCCGAAAGGCCGAAGAAATGGAATATGCAAAGAATGCTGGAAACGTCCGCAAGCTGTTCCATCTGATTCGTCCGACTGGTCCTCGGGAACCTCTTGTCAGTGAAATAATCAGTGACCAAAATGGCTCTTGGGTATGCAGCAAGACAGAACGTTTGAACCACTGGGCATAGTGCTTCGAACAGCAATTCAGCTGGCCACCTGCTACCTCCAATCCAGAATCCTGGCCTTCAACAGAAAGGTGGACTGTGGATATGTAGCTGCCTTCAGTCTCAGAAGTGTCCGAGTGTGTTTTTCTACTCAAACGTCATCATGCTGCTGGTCCTGACGACTTTTTACCTGCTCCGTTCAAGGGTGGCGCTGAGTTCTTCGGCCAGTGTTTATCTTGCCTACTTGCGTCTATCCGGGAGAAAGAGACCGTTCCGGATAACTGGGGTGATTCGATAATAGCGCCTATTTTCAAAAATGCTAATGCCAGTGAATGCAGTAACTACAGAGGTATCAGTTTGATCCCATTGTAACAAGGCTTCTGGTGTCGCTAATTATTCGTCACTTTATGGGGACACACGAATCCTTAACCCGTGTGCATCAAACACGCTTCCGGTCGGGTAGGGGCTGCATCGACCACATCTCCACACTCCGTTAGGTGTTAGAGCAAAGCCACATGTACAAGCGACCCACAATCCTGGTATTTCTTGACTTCCGCACTCCCCCCGCAGGTTATCCCACTGAAAGTTGACCTAATCTGGTCCCTATAGTCACATACTTCTGGGCGTGAGATAGTGTATGGTTAGCTCTAAAAAACTTCGCTACAAAGTGGTGTCCGACAAGGATATCCACTCTCTCCGTTCATGTTCAACTTTATCATTGATGAACTGATGAAGTGACCGATGAAAAGTCTTCAAAACCCCGGTGTTCAGATTGTTGCTGGTGAGAATCTTGTCGATCTAGAGTGCGCAGGCGAAATTGCCCTTATCTTTGAAGACCACCATCATACCATCTTTCGGCGTGCGCCTAGCACCTTTAAAGTGCAGAGTCGTGCGTCGCAGTGTGTAATCTCTGAACATACCCCTTATAATTCAGAGGGAACCGCAGGAGGTTGTATAGAATTTTGCCTCGGTAATTGTGTTAGCTCTGATGGAAGTGTGTCTGATGGAGTCATTGAACGAATATTAAAGGCCAGAATCACGTTTGCTAATTTGCGTCACTTGTGGTGTCAAAAAGACAGGTCACTGGGTCTCGAGAATTGCGTATACCAAGCCACAGCAAAGGCTGTGTTGCTGCTCGGTTGTGAAACATGGCCTCTGCGGACAGATGATATGAAGCGAATTCAGGGTTTTGACCACCGGTGCCTCGGAAGCGTTGGTAGTCTCGGATGACGTCAACGGATTCGTAACAAGGTAATTAAAAAACAGGTGTTTGGTTGAGCGGCAGGTACTTCAATCGCCGAAAACATCCAGGACCATAATCTGTGGTGCCTCGGCCATGTATTACGTATGCCGGAACGCCATCTACCGAGAATAGTATCATTTTCTGTATCTCCTTCAGAATGACGCAAACCGCGAGGTGGACAACGGATAACTTGGCAGAAGTGCTTGAAAGAGGTTAAAAAGAGTTTGGTTGTTATTGCTGTGGTGCGCCCTCCATGAGGGGGTCCGCGTGACCCCCCTGCGCTTGGTTGGGGGCACTGCAGGGAATGACGGCTGATCGATGCCAATGCGCTCGTGCTTTCAGTTTCTATCCAGACTGTCTGACTGAGGGCTTGGAGGTGTGGACACCTCCGAATGCTTGACATAGGCCAGCACCAGTTCTCCGCCCTCATCCAATCTTTTCACTCTACGGCTTTAAATAAAATTAGATAATCTTCGTGGTTGCATGGCAGTGAAGCATCAGTATTTACACTTATTGCTGTCCTTGCTGGTGATGATAGTGATAATGATTTGGATTCCTACCACAGCATTGTGCGGGCACGCGTCTCTATTCACTCTTCCCCTGGGACACGCCGGTTGATGCAAATGTGTTCAGTTCACCACTTGCAAAGCGTCTCTGTATCCTAAAAACATCGCGCTGAGTTGTCTGAGAAGCTCTCAGAACGTGATGGGTACGATGGTTGCAATGCTGATTTGGACGAATACTGCAGAAAGGTGAAAGGAGCTATGCCGGAATTCGTCCATAAAACTCGATAAACACTGGATCTCATCACGATCGGCAACTCAAATTGATGCCAGGAATAGTATTCCACTAAGAAATGACTGAATGCGTTCAGATCCTTCAAATGCCGAATGATACAGAGCCTGAGGATTGACAGAGAGCGCTGGTAGATCACAAAAGCCCAGGAACTAGGGAAAGCTTTTGCAAGCGGGAACACACCCTACTCTAGCTTATCCAATCAAATGAACCATGAAAGGTGGTTGTTAGTGGAACTATCTCCGAAAAGGATGGGACGTCAGTCAGTTCACAGAACCGTCCTCGCAAACGGTGAACACTTTGGAGAACATTTCAGCTGGCCCCTATCAACTCACTCTTTGGAAGGACCAAATGAACCCAAGTGGAGCGTCAACAGTAGTCCAGCCCGCTTCAACGCATCGAAGCACCTGATCCAGACAGTTTGCATGCTGCACTCCCCAAAGAAGGAAACTCCCTGAAATCCCAAATCTGAAATGAGGAAAGAGTATCGACAGCAGGGAGCACCTTGACGGCAACTCCCGTATTCATAATGAGTGCAAGAGCATCCACCGGGTGTCATTCTAGTAGCCATTGCTGTGCAGTGTCAGTACCAGAGTATCAAAGGCCCACTACATCACTGGTTAAGGGTATCCACCCACATGATGATGTGCAATCAGTGAGTTGTTGTATCTATTTCCCCATGGTTTATTTTCTCCATTTGTTTTCTGCATCTCTATCCCATACTATCTCTTGCTACAAGCCGCGTCGAAACAAGCCGTACATACGTGTACGGTACATGTCTGTCAAAGGAATTCTGTTCCGATTATCTCAAACATTTTACTTATTTTTTTTTGAATTCTTTCTAGTGAAGGCTTTCCATATCAGCACATTCCGACACCGGTCCACAAGTGATGTTGGACGTAGAGGTCGTGCCTGAGCTTGCGATTCGTCACAAAACATGGGAATTCATTCTGGGAATGCCAATCCAGCAGATGATTTCCATCCTTCGGGTGCATGACAACGTTATTCGGTCAGTCGACCTCTGGTACAATGACAAAGTAGCATCCCTATAATGATCCCTCAATATTTGCAGTCTCCTTTCAGTTCTAACCTGGTCATTGTTTTGCCCGGGGATGGCTTACGGTTTCATTTTGATCCCTTCCTCCAAAGACTTCGTGTATGTAATTGCGTTTGCTTAATGTTTTGTAGCTTATTGAGGTGTTTGACCTATCAAAAATCGCGTTGCGCTACTGGTAAGTGACACGCTTCAGCACTTTCACCTTTATAGGTCACAGTACTTCAACAGTTCCTCAGTCCTCCCAAGCATACAGGAAATACTCCGCATATTTGGTTCAACAAAGCCACTCCGTAGGTTTTTCGAATTCGTGTTTCGTTTGGTGTACTGGAATTAATGTGTCACACCGTATCTTGTGGAACTGGCCCTGACGATATTTCAAAAAGTGAAAACATATAGTCTAAAAACAAAGTTTATTCGACATAAATCCACGACTGGATTAAAAATTAGAATAGATGAAATGCGGGTGATAAAACGTAGGAGCAACGAAAGTGACAAAATTACCCACCAGTTTGTTTCAGCTAGAAAAGTTCAGATGTAGGTCATGGGAGTCTCGTAATTGGGACTCGTGGTCTGTGTATTAAATTCTGAATTGGTCCCTGATGTCAGTGTTATCCTGCTGTAAAGCATAGCAGTACAGGATGGTAGTCATGATACAGGCGGGGTTGCAAATTGTTTGTCCGATAACAGCGACCGATTTTTATGAAATTGGTCAAATGTCTGGCGTCTCGAACGATGCTAATTATGATTCGTGGCTTCGAAACGCTGCCGTGACGCAATAGGTTTATAGTCGTGTCTGCAAGGGGTGTTTATGGGTTTTAGGTGTGCGTGATCTGCTGTGATTGAAAAATGGTTCTTATTTTTGGAATCAATGCGACGGTTAGCGCTTCGACCAGGGAATTCCCTTCAGGAGATGTTCGGCGACCGGATTTTTAAGCTTCTCACATGCTGACGTCTGTCATTGGAACTGACGTAAGTCTAATCGGATGTGCATTCGACTCCTCACGTGATTGGTTCGTAATTGAATGAACGAAGGGATATCTCAACTGGAACGTGAGTTGGGGTTAGCCACTTGGAGACATCCCACATGCTCTCCATTTCGGTTTGCCATCTATATACCATGTATCAAGGGTAAGTTGGTTGCAGCTGCTACAATTTCAGTCACCGGCAAATGGGAGAGTGAGAGGGGTGTAGCCAAGCTTTGGAGACGATGGCATGGTCAGTTGGTTCGTACTGAAGCAGTCTAGTTATTTAAAGGAAGGAGAATATGGAGGGCTACACATTGAAGGCGATCGCTTTGATGCAGCCTTGCCACTGACCATGTGACTGAGCCATGGCGAGTTGAGTTGCTCCCCATCTAGAGAGTTGGCAGGTGCCAACCCGGCTAAGTTTGCTGTTTAGTGTTTCCATTCTTGGTTGCAATGTCATGTTCTGTCCATCTCTCGGTCGCTTCCATTTAGTGCAGGGCTAAACGATGGGAGATATGCGAAGCAGACGGCCCTCTAACATGCGATCTACATATCCTAAGGAGCGAAACCTATAAAACGTGGGTACCTTGTCAGGATCACTAATCCGATGTCCCCACCAGACCCAGCCAGTGCTTCGGAGGCACCGATAGTCAAATGCACGTTTCTGATCCATGAAGCAGCGTGGACCGCAGCGTCACAGTTTACACTGCCTTGGACATAAGCTGATGCCGCAGCGGCGCCATGGGTGTCAGTGGTTGGCAAAAGCTGCCGTTGTCTTCTGATCCGAAAAGTGATGTCGCCTCCAGCCAACTCCCTGGAACTTATGCAACTCACCTAGTCTTGTAGCAGCATTTTACACTTCACACAGAGATTGTTTTGTTTCAACCATCCTGCCCATCGCTCATGACTGATTTATCAATGAATTGCTCTCCGCTCTTTCTCGTAAACTGCTTCGCTGACGCCCATCTTTTGGCTGGTTGACGGAATTAGCTGAATTAAGGGGCGGCCATTTCCTTTCAGAGGAAGCGTCTTCCATCTCTTGAACCTTCCAAGCACACCAGCGTTCTCAGTCATTCTTCAACCTTTGGATTATCCAGTGTCTGCGTGCTCCATCGTAGGCGCTAGTTACTAGTATGGCTTTCCTGGTAGCAATAAGGTCTGATGATCTCGACGATATTCAGTGTTCGATTGTTTAGACAGACAGTTTTGAAAGCTGAGTGCATAGCTCATTTTACTTTTTTCCACTCGTTTTCCAACCAGTCTTTATCATCAGCATGACTGAATGTTTCTATTAGCTTTCCAGCCAGATCAGTTCGACTTTGTTTTGCTATTGAGACTCAGCAAAGCTGGTGCACGAAGCTGTTCTGCTTCGGAATACTTACTCATGGACGGAACGAAAATGACTATCGACCCCCTGCAACGGCATGATCAGATTCAAGTTGCGTACCCCAGAAGGAATGACAGTCTTTAGTTGAGGCTCTCCTTGAGTAACTGGCAACTACATGACCCAACGGAGTCGATGTCTGGCTTGTGGTTGGTGGTCTCGAAATAATTCGATGCGAGCTCTTTTGTTGGTTAGCAGCAGATGATATTGAGCACACAATTAAAAAGGTCACTTTCCATTATCCAAATGTTGAGTATTGACCCAGGATCTTCACTCATCTGTGCTTCTTCTGGACTTAGTTGTCCAAAGTGGACACCAGCCGGAGTGAATATACCTGTTCTCCATACCGACCGAAGCTCCAGTGACAGATCTTGAGAAAATCCATCTCAGCTTCAGGACTGCGTTTGTTCGGGGCGTATACCGACACAATGAACATATATCGTTTACCGTATCAAACTGGATTGATCTTAGTTGAACCAGACAGCTTTACAGCTCAAAGACGACTGATGAGATCCAGTCCATTAAAGAGCTTTCAGCTGTGCGGCTAAGTGCAATTTATTGATGGACGAGGTCGTAAGACTAAAGCTGATAAAAACCTTGTCAATCTGGATTATGCAGACGGCAATTCTCATCTTCGAAGGATTGTCTGAGAAGCATAGGTGGTGTAGGCTGGTGCCCACGAATTCGTAGTGAGGGCACAATGTGGCCAGACGGCTTCGGTTATTTCGGAAGTTAGTACCACATTAAAAACAGTCTGTGGTCAGGACATGGGTGAAGCAGTTGTACGTGCGAAGTACAATCCAAGTCAATCACCCAGGAGAGTTTCAGATGGGTCACTTCTGCCCATTTGCGTATTTACATCCTCGACAGCTTTTGTCCCACCGTAACAGGACGCTCAAGGCCTAAAGTAAAGGATCTGTTGGTAACACTTTAATTGGGAATAAACCCTTCATTTCAAATATGTTCTAAGTCCTCTTGATATGACCTTATTTTTTAAATTGGGATTCGGTAACTTAGCCTGTGTGATGGGTTTGTGGGACCAGCTTTTGGCCCCATTTTGTGTTGTTTTTCGTATTCACGTGGTAGGTGATGTACTCAAACCTTCTAAGACGGATTTGAACTGGGTAGTCCGTTCGTCAAAATGTCTTTATTGTGCTTCCATGTGTGAATTTACTTTGATCAGGCGGCCACTGGACGATCTTACGCATCTTACGTCAAAGCTTCCTGTTTCCGTCCATTATGTGCGCAAAAGTGAACTGTATTCATTCGAGAATTCAAAGTAGCACCACCATAACACACTCTTGCTCCCTAGGCTAGGTTTAGGTCATCTGCAATTTAAACCGATGTACGCCTGTACCGAGTGTACCGTAAGTTAGTAGTTTGTACAGAGGCCATAGTGAATTTTCAAGAAATGTATTTGTGGTACAACATTATGACAACCAAAGTATGTCCATGGACCGAGTTATTGCTGCGCTCCATGGCGCTGTTTGTCCATCAAAACCTCTGTTATTTTATTTGTAACCGGTGAACACGATTTGGTGCGTATCGTGTTTAGACGACCTTGTAGATGTTTGGCAAACAGAGCCAGAAATGTACATTCATCTGACACATTTGGAGACGAACAAGGACAAATATTGGGGTTTTTGAAAGAAAACTTCCGTCCTACGTTTTTCATGCAGAGACGCCGAAACCTTGAGAAACAACGAAGGTTCTCACAGCCGACACAAGATCAGTACGTGTGCAACCTCCATTCAAGGTGACATGGCTTCGCGGTTCGTCAAGCGAGCAGACCAGGAAGCTCAGTAGGAAACACTCAGTGCTGCCACACCAACTTTCTTTCCATAGTGCTCCAGTGGTCATTGCTAAGCTAGAACACAAGCCTTCAGTTCACGGTTCGTCATTTGCTTGTGAGCGCACCGCAAGCTACGTTGGTCGTACGACTCGACACCCGTCATCGAGGCCTAAATAGATTCCAATTAAAATAATTAACCTGGGGTTCGAAAATCAGAAAACACCTTCATTGATTATTTGGCGCCGTCGGGTCACTAGGTCAACCCGAAATACTCACTCTGAATTATCTGTTGGGTCACTAACGATCGATGGAAACTGGTCAAACAACTGAGTCGGTTAGTGCCATCGGTACATTTGAATCGATCACACTTTGGGTGGGGAAGCTATTCTGTATACTCAAAGACGATTAATCCGGTCAACACGAGTTAACTGGGACACGATCGAGCTACTGTGAACGACGGCTTTCGTTGTCTGACTTGATTGCTATTTTGCCTATTATCACTCTGGAACCTTTATACTATTTAGTTCCTTTTCCGTTTATTTGCCGTTTCAAGCCAGTTGATATGTAACCGAGAATAACTTTCCACTTACACGTATGTTCTGATCAGCCACAGGAATATTTAGTACACGACCCACTTGTTTATGCGGGTCATAAACAAATTGAATTTTTTCTGTGACTCCCATGGCCTACGCTGCTGCTGGTGATAGTCTTTTCCCTTATGAAATAAAATATAACAGAGCATTCCCATTTAAAGTACATCGGCTTATTGATAGCCCGAAGTTGTTGGTAGTTTCCTCGCTATTGGATCTCTGGATACATTTTCATACTGAGTTGACTTTGCTGTGGGTCACTGGCTGAAACGGCTATCGTGTCAGAGTTTACAGCTTGGTTTTACCATCCATTCCATCGGCAGGATCTCAGATAATTTTCCACTGACCATTGTACATGTTCTCAACTTCTGACTTGGGTAATGGGTTTAAACATGTAAGGTGTGTTGATGCTGCATGCAGTTGGCAGGTATACAGTTTTCCTGCTTTCTGTATCCATGGTAAGTTCATAGGCGTCAGCTAGCTTGTTAAGGGCTCCATCTGTTAACAACCAGCTTCGTTGACCGCATCGATTTGCAAGATCACAAAGGAATGTTTAGGATATTTTACTCATGGAGATCACATGTGAATGTCTATTTTCAGACGATACCGGCGGCGAGTTCCGTCTCTGTTATCGTGGAATCACGTTCATTCTCAAACCGCTTGATGCCTCCACGGGCGATTTCTACCTAACTCCAAGAGGTAGTGTTATTTCTTTAAGCACGGCGAATGCTCAGTCTACTTTGGTCGTATCGCGCCTGTTTATCTATCTCGGAAACAACCTTACGGAAGCCAAGTAAGTTATACATAAATTTGAGATACTTAAAAAACGCACGTGGTTTGTAGCTGGATGCTGACCGTGCAGCCTTCTCTCACTGTTTGTCGTCTGCTACCGTTCAGTGGCTATCTTAATACACGTGTTTCTACTCATTTAACTTCAGGGTCTCTTTGGAGCTTCCAAGCGCATGTTACCTACACAATGTGTTCCTAGATCGGCTGGAAGTCATCCGGTCAGCGAATGTCACCGAACAACTTCGATTTCATCTTGTCACCCAGGGTAGGTATATCAGGTCACACGTGAGCCAGTGTTTAATCTTCACCCCTTCCATTTCAGGTTCAACCGGTTAGCTTGACGGCCTTTTTGTAGCTCTGTTAAGTTGGTTTTCGACATTGAGCATAAATTCTTTGTGTCTGAGCAGGAGCTACGATAGTCAACACTTTTCAGGCCACTCATGAGCGCTTTGTGTCCCCTCGGGACCACCTGCTATCGATGCGATTTCAGCTAGGAGCAATCATCAGGAATAAGACTCAGGGTGTGTGTGTGTGTGTGGGGGGGGCTAGTCCAACATTCCGTGTAGCTCTGTAGTAAAGAACCAGAACCAAGGTGCTTACACGTTACTAAACGGCTGGTTAGAATAGGGCGGTATTAAGAGGGTAATTTGAGACTTCCACTGGTTATTCAACACCATTCATCTGGAGCCCTGCCAGAGACCCGATAACCCTAAGTTACCCAGTTTGGTCGTAGCCTTTTTCACTTAGCGAGTCTGTTCTTAACTAGGACCAAAATGGGATGCGGTGGAAATTCATGATTACAAGATGCCTCATTCATTTCAGCCTTTTGAGCTTTACACTCGTTTCTAATGAGATTGATTCAAAACCAACTCATTCTGGACTGGTTGCTTCCAGTTAACTTACACGGTGTAACGAAAACTGCAGTATTCAGACATTAGCAGGAGTTTTAATATTCGGAGCAGCCAGGTCCTGCATCTGCAAACAGAACAGCTCCTGCGGACTTTGTGTTTACATGGTCCGATTCATAATCTTTCATCCAACTTTTTACTGGGACGTTCTTTCGTGGTGATCTTATTTTGGTTAAGTATCTATCACTGGTGTAGCCTGATTTGCAAATTAAATTGGCTATTGAATATGTCGAGAATCTCGCACCTGGTACATTTCTGGTTATTTTTGTGTAATCTCTAGCGGAGCATTTGACGCATATTTGATAGCCGATGATTCGGGACCTCAGTTTATACAACTTGGAATTGGATAGTACTTCGGGACTTAATAAGGAGGGGACCTATTAGCACAGTTTGCGCTCCTGCTGCTCCATCGTTTTCCATGTCTTATTCAGAATGGTACACTCACAATTGGATAGTCCTTAGCAGGTAAAAAAACCCGCTTAATGGATATGACTCATATTTTAGTAGTACCTTATTAAAGCCACGTTCCCTTTTTGGAAGTGCTTCAGTCGGCTTTAGCGGCCTTTCGGCTATCATGATATCTATCCCGCCATTGTTAAATGAAACGATAATTCTCCGTCAGTTCCAAAGTGGACCCGGTTCATTTGTTTCCTTTCTTCAAAATTTTATGGTTGCTTGACTGGTGGTGATGGTATGCCAGTGTCTGTGGTTTTATTATCTGCTGTTTTTCTGTGATCTCCTGTGATCTAACATTTTTCGTTGTTCCACTTTCAGATTTACACACTAGCCTGACGCGGGATCCTCAGATTCGTCGGTTTACTCGCGTTTTGTCGTTTGGAGTCTCAGTGCAGGTGGGCAATGCCACTTCCGCACATTACTACATTTTGCTGTCATCTAGTCGACGAACGACTAGGATGCGATGTCCTTGTCATCATTTGCGCTGTTTGTTTTTGTGGTAACCATCCTTTATGCTTGCCCGTCATCTTGGAGGTGGTTAAGTTTGCTCTGTAGTAGGAATTTTCAAAATCCATAAAAACATGGTCTACCTTCGTCACTTGAGCGCTTTCAGAGGATAACTAGGATTGGGGTAATTGGCAGCAAAAAGCTTGAATGGGAGTGATAACAATAATGGCCGTATTGAACCATCACTGTGGTCACTTCCTCGAGGTTGTTGCTGGTGTTAGGTCCTGGGACATAACTAAATGCACTTTTGATCAACATGTCATCAAAATCCTGTCTACAGTCAAGCACGAGCTAAACCATAGTTGTAGGTTGTGGGTCAAATGGTGACTTTGTGGTTTGAGGCTGAAGCAATGGGCGAAACATCACCAAAGCCACCCCTATTTCCTTGTGTGTTTCGACTCTCTACCAAGGTAGCCTCATCAACCTGGAGACCAGACACCTAAATCCATGTATAGCTTTCTAATGGAAAGTAGTAGACATGGTTTTTATACATACCACTCTTTCGGTCCCTTGGTAACCATTCGCTCACAACTATAGCTAGTTAGTGCCAAGCAAGAAATTCACAATGTGAAATTTGGGGAACATGTACTGTGCAGCAGCGAGTCTCCGGTAATACAGGCTGCAGTCTCTCTGGGCAGTATTGCCCATACCGAGTATTCGTTTGCCAGCAACACTGCTGCCTTCCTTGCCAGAGTGGCGCAAGCCGAGGAATGATGAACGTTCGGGCTAACAGAAGGTTATGAAAACATTTATCTAACTTCCGGGCGGTTATGGCGCGATGCGTTTTTCGGATTGAGATTCGCGTGGTCTTTCATCCTCCTGAAGCAGGGGCTACTAATCTACCAATAAGGTTAATGCAATCAGTTGCTATCATTTTGTCTGGAAATCGTCCAGTTGTAATACCCTTCCGGTGTCAGCTGCCATGCCACCCGACAGAAGCACGAGGGCTGGGATACTGCCAGGTCGCCCAAGCCTAGACAGGGAAAGTTGAGAGGCAGAAGTCGGGTTCGAATCATGGACCTTGCGGTCAGTAAATTCGCGCTCTAATTACTTGGACCATCTCGCCCCTTTGTCTGGAAATACGGCTTTACGTAGTACATGTTTTAAGGCATTACTTGGGCCCTTCTCTTTCCTCTTCTGACACACTAAGGCCTCCAAATAAACTATGCGTACACGACACTGAAGCGTCGGTTTTCAGTGCTGGTCTGCTCTTGATGACAGTGAAGACGATGTTGAGTAGTGAGTAGTTCCATCCGATGAGATATGCCATACTGACTCTGATTCATTGAGGCATATGCAACGGTTTTATTTATTGTTGATCAAGTTGTAGTCAGTATGAAACACGTTTCATTTACATACCGTTGGTACCGTAGGCCGATCAGCAACGTGAGAGACTCAATGTGCACGTTGGGGGATTTCCTTGAAATTACGTCTCATAAATTATTAAGTTATCAAGATCCAGGCTGCTAACCGATTAATTGAAAATTCTATTTGTAGTGATTCCCGTTTTTTCAATAATCGGCTGACCAAAATAGCGGGCTGTGCTGAATCAGATGACCCAAAAGTATTGACCGATTAGAATTAATTATGGTTTGTACTGAAATTATTTCTATTGATGATGTGTGATTATCGTTGCCACCAGTTCGTACTATTAGATTAGGAAGGTTGAGACCTATCCCATTACTTTGTGCATGATCAGCCCATTCAAGTCCGTAAACCAGCCAATTTCTGGAATATCGTTGGAACTCCAGCGCACACCACAGTTCAGTCTATTTCTACCTTTGTCTTTAGTCTTCCGAAGAAAGTGACGGAAAACGAGTGCATTAGAACAAGGTCGAACTTTGCGAAGCTCCTTCCCTAAACTGTTGATAAATTTTGGAAAAGGGTAGCAGAAATAGGGGTTTGATTGCGTTGTTTCCAATGGACAACCACCTGGGTTTTGTGAAATGTTCCGTCGGTAGCTTTACCTCCATTTAGTTGGGGAAGTACTGTTGACTCTAGGGTCAGCGGCCTTTAATCGTAATCGTTGTAGTGGAAAATCGAAGGTCTGTTTATCATCCTAACTACTCTACATCTGCCTCGAGTCCTCCAAGCAATCCAAACGAGTATGATTTCGACAGTTGATGGCGAACTTCAGAGTCAGGTTACCCTCTGAAATCTTACGGGTTCGCATAGTGTCACATAGTCATATTTCAGTAGGTTTGTTAGAGCTCAGTAGAGGTTAGTGTCAAACGACTTCCTCAAATTTCTTGAATAAGTTAATTTTGCCAATTTCAGGTTGCTGTGTTTTGATAGATCAGTAATCCTGACAACACAGGAACTCCTGTCGAGGATACGATTTTTAAAGCATGGAACTCTTCTTGAGTGCAATGTTTCCTCGAAAAAGAACCAAGAGCTTGAAGTGAGATAAGATGCAGATTCCCGTGTTTCTTTCTCGGGAGGAAACACTGCGATGAAAATGCTCCATGCTGTTGACCCAAATTAACTTTTGGACTGTCACCTTTCACGGTTAATTTCGCACGCCTTTTCGATAAGCTCTCCGTCGAATTTAGGGGACTCACCATTGTTCATACTATAACACACAAACGATACAATTTGTTGTAACCCCTTCGTAACTGAAAGGCGTCGAGGCTGGAACGTTGGATGGTACAACGCATTATAGCCCGGTATTGATTGAGTCCCCAAAATTTACAAGTCTTCCTGGCTAAATTAGATCGCACATTTTTATAGGTAGCCTCGGTTTGTGGCTTTGTTTGAGTTGGCAGTTTATCGCATTCCAAATGGTTGGGTGGCCAGTGTAGTCGTTCATATGATCTTGCGCATTCGTGTTTTTCGGTTGTTCTGTTCATCTCATGATGATATTTGTGGAGGAATATCACAGTAAAATTTTCTAGAGAATGTTCAATACACAAAAATGTATTTATGGTGAACATGTCCTGACCTATTTTATGATAGGCTACCTGGTTCCTTCCTAGTAGCTCGTGGAGTTCGGTGAGCCAAATAGGACAGAATACCTTTCAAAACCAGTGATCGTGTTTTTCCGGGTATCTCGTTGAATTGACGCTCTCTGTCGTCACCATTAGATAGAGCGAACCTGGTTCAGTAACCATGGAGCTAATCCGAATGGGTCATCAGCTCGTAACTACTGAGGTACGCCAACTGTTTTTCGGATGCAGGAACTCACTTTCATTAGACCAGCTGAACATGAACAGCAAGGGGTCTCGATTGACGATGAAGCGACTTCCCTTTTCGCATAATGCTGCACCAGATCGAAGCGAACTGTGAAAAGTCGGGGAACATGAAGGTCAGATCAATCAGTCTATTTTCGCCCTGACGACTTCCAGGATGGAAAGTGGAAGACAGGATAAACCAGTGGTTGTAAACATCGACAGATACGGCCCAATCCCGCACCAAATGACGCCTGTGTGCCCTAGCTACTACCTTCAACTTGTCCTCTTCATACTCACGCGACTAGCAAAACAACCTGTCAGTAGACATACTACCGTTGCCTGCTTTGCAAAACCCGTACATCAGGTGTAGTTCCAATTGCTTAGCTGTACCCTTATTTCCAATACAATCGGTGAATGAAGGATGACAGCCATAAATACTATGCCGCCTGTCTATGACTAGTGGACACTGCGGATAATGGCATTTTCGAACGAGAACATCTTTTGAAAAACACTATGGTATTGTGCGCATTCATTAGTACAGCCGCACGTATGAGGATCACACTCGACATGTCAACGCTACCTTCACTACTACGTGGTTTCAGCATTACTTAACCAGATAAACACCCCTATGTTCAGCAGCCTCGTAAAATTCGGGGGCTATGTTCATGACACATTGTTCCGAGAGGGGATGACCCACACGGTCCTTCAGTGCGTCTCTGACACTAGGTTTTCCAAGTGTTTAACAGCTGATTTACATACGTATTTCAGGATGTTCTTGCCGCTCTCGGATCACCCAGTCGAGTATTCTACAAGACCGAAGACAAAATGAAAATTCACTTACCTCAATCCTATCGGTTGGAGCACCCACGGCGATCCGATTACTTCTTCAACTACTTCACACTTGGTGTTGATATCCTGTTCGATGCTCGTTATCACCAGGTCACCAAGTTTGTTCTGCATACAAACCAGCCTGGAGAGTACTCATTCAATGCGTAGGTTTGGAATTTTCACGTGTTTTGAGATGTGTTTGTATGAAACCGATATAGAAACTGCACCACTGTAAAAAATGCACATGCAACCTGAGATTCTAAGATTGACGGTCATGTTTTCGGCAAGGTCTTTTCAAGTCATACGTTGCAAAGGTTAAGAGAGCAGTATTTAACATATTTGAATGAGCATGGTGTACATGAACAGGAAATCGAGTGAGACGACACAGTTGGAAGAAAACCCGTGTACATTAGTCTCCCGTCCAAGGGAGATATAGCGGTCGAACTACTGAACAGAAGACTTTTTACCAGTTTCAACAAAGTTTTTCCGGCCGCGACACTCCGAACCTGGTTCACAAGCAATCGTCTGTGTTCCTTTACTCTCAAAGATAGAGTGCCTGTCCACGCCCAAAATATGTTAGTGTACTCATTCTCTTGCTGCTGTGCTGCGGAATACATCGAACATACGACCAGACAACTCAGCCAAAGAAGAAAGGAACACAATCCACCCTGGCTAGCTTCTGGAACTAGGAGGACGATAACCAGCTCAGTAGTACAACACCTAGCGGACACGGCAAACAACGTGATACCCAGCCAAAGCCTGCGCATTGTTTATAAGACGCCAGCTAATCAACCCAGATCAGTACAGCGACGCACAATTGCAGTGGCTGAAGCTATCGCCATACGACATCGCAACCCGATCCTTTGTCGGCAAAAAACGCTTTGTTCGTGTGTTGTACTTGCCATCGTCCAACTCACCTCCCCCACCCTTACACCCTGAGCTGAACACACAACCACAGCACTACCCGCACTGACAAGCTCAAGTCGCCCCATTGGTGGCCTGAACTAATTGTTCTTTGATAGGTAGCCAATGTCGTCTCTCACACGACTTCCTGTTCATGTACACCATGCTCATTCAAATATGTTAAATACTGCTCTCTTAAGCTTTGCAACGTATGACTTGAAAAGACCTTGCCGGAAACATGTTCGTCAACTCATCTATGTTATTATAAATGGGAATTTTCGGAATTCTAAGATTGCATGTGTTTTATGGTAACAGTTTAAGTTAAATCTTCCATCCAAGGAACCGATAGCTAGTAGACATTTTTCGGGGTCTTTTTCTCACAGCGCAGGTATACGTAAATGTTCCATCTATTTGAGCGTATCGAGATGCACAACAGGTTGATAGTTATATTAATTTCAGTAGGCAACCTGGAGAACCGCATGGTTCGGATTGACCACTGTTCAATTGGACAACTTAAGGTGAAGTACCTCACTTCCGCGGTAGAGCTGATTAGCTCCTTGATATCCGAAATCCATCGGTAACATTGCTCACAGGATCATTTGGTACGGCCTTCGCGCACGAAAATGGGGACGCTGCGTTCCAGTGGAGAGGTAAAGTCCATTCACTTGTTGAGAGGTTGTATAATGAGATGGATCAGAATCTTGTTTGAAACAGCCCTGCAGTGTGTCATCGTTGTAGGTTTGTGATGTGAACATCCGTTAGGGCTGATATAGGTTAGACACCCTTTCGAGCATGCTACTCAGGTTCCGGTTACTTAACCTGTGTGGATTTTTGGTGAACATAGTTCCGTGTTCATGATCCATGATCACATGCTCGATTGTTGCTACGGTTGCGAGTGCTCGTTGATTGTGAATGTATGTTGATCATCGGCTTGCATTTTACCTTCCTTTAGAACTAACAGTCCTTCTCTTTTTAACACCATAATGCTACTGATCATCGGTAGCTGCTACGTTGACTGACGACTACGTCTCATTTTCAGTCTAACTGTCTTGCAAATTAGTTGCTTGCCGGGGGCATGAGTGTGTTGGGGGCGAATTATGAGCTTGCGTGCGCAAGTGAGAAACTGTCCTGCTCTGTCTACTTTGCAACACTGCTGTCAGCTTTGAGCAGTGTGTTCTCGACTACAAATTACTCCACAACAACGATGTAAATAATTAATAAATGGTATTGGTGCCGGAGATGTATGACAGTTAGCAACCAGTGTTCCCACACTGACATTGTTGTCAATAATGAGGGTGATGATGATTTGCGTACGCCATGGACATCGTGAACACCCTGTGGATTTGTTCATGGGTCACTTAGTTGTCGATGTCTCTGGACCAGTCACTTATTTTACGTTGACAGTTCGGTCTTCGTTCAGTCTTTGAATTTTATCTTCATCCGCCTGTATCACCATCACACTCTATCCCTGTGTAATACGTCCTGAAGCACATCGCTGTTGTGTTCCCTTTTCACAGCTATCATCGGTGCCTATTCGAATTACCACTTTCGAATTCCTCGGTGCCAGATTCCAAATCATCAAAGGATTTGTCTAACGCTCCTGATGAGGCGTTCACAGGATCTGAAGTTCCATCGGTTCAGGTCGATGAGTTTGTTGTTACACCCTTTGTAAAGGTAGGTGTAAGTGTGCTTACAGAGTATATTTCCTCCAAACTTAAGGGCTCCTACTACTCTATGGGCTATGGACCAGAGGTCTATTTTTCAGGGTTTCAAGGCCAGTTGGAGATGAAACTAGTCGTAAGACTTGATCTCTCGACTGAGAGAGCAGACTTGTTTACCTCATACTACCTAGATTAGCCTTGTCGAATCCTGGACACTGGTAGTATTTAGAACATTGCGCATACGGCTAGTATATTCTGAAGGAATCCACAACCCAACTGTATGATTATTCGCACGGCCGAGCGTTCTATGTTGCATCTTTATAACTACGATTCTATGGGATGTTTTGAAATAAAAGGGAAGTATATAATGGTTACACGAATTTTATATCTTCAATTGCAAATGTTCGGTTGTTGTAATACGCTTGATGTACAGTATGTCCTTTGCTCAAACATTACCTTACAAGTTTGCCTCACAATTGTTCTATCTCGCAAACTTGAATCTTTATTCAGAGCCGTTACTGCAGACCGGTGATCAGCTTTCCTTAGGGACACTCCACAGGTTGCGCTGGTTACGCCATGCGCTTCATATGACAGAGGACTGTTTGCCTCGTAGGGCTCTCTTCGCCAAACCTTGTGTCAGATGGAGACACCCCAGGGGCGGTCAGTCTATGACCTGACAACGAAGCATGAAAGCCCTTACTAGTCCACTCAGTCGCGGTAAAAGCCGTCTTCGCGGATGGAGACCTTGGGACGAGTCGAACCAGGCGTTAGTAACCTTGAAAGATATAGCTGTGTCATGTGGCAATGGCGGCCTTGCATCAAAGACATCATCTTCATTGCGTAGCTGTCAATGCCTGCCACACCTGACAAACAGAACCATTCGATGTCGATGAATTGCTTAGGTCATCTCCTCCAATGCGTGACTCTCATTCCCTTGATCTCATTCTCCTCGGTGAGCGAGGCTGTAGCATTTCTATGCACGGTCAATGGGTTGAAAAACTGCACTGGGCTGCCTGGAGTATCCAATGTACGACTGACCTAGCCAGATAGCTCCGGTAGACGATCTTAAGAACTGAGAAGTTGGATTCTTTCACTATTTTCATTTCGTTCTCGCATTGATCTTCACTGGCACCCTATTTGTGAATTTTCAATAGTTCACAGCTTTTCTCCCCTTCATACTGTTGAGTAGTAGCAGTTTAAAAGTGGTTGACTGAATGGTCTTGCTTCACTTGTGATCCTGAAAGTGGTTAGAGCGCGAATTTACTGACCACAAGGTCCGTGGTTTGAACCCAACCTCTGCCTCTCGACTTCCCCTGTCTAGGCTTGGGCAACCTGTCTGTATCTCAGCCCTCGTGCTTCCTTCGGACGGCATGGCAGCTAGTCACCGGAAGGGTGTTGCAGCTGAACGGTTTTTTTTCTCGCATTGATCTTCACTGCCACCCTATTTGCGAATTTTCAATAGCTCACAGCTTTTTTCCCTTCATGCTGTTGAGTAGTAGCAGTTTAGAAGTGGTTGGTTGAATGATCTTGCTTCACTTTTTGTGGTCCTGAAAGAAATCGAACTGACGAGCAAATAATCATGATGAAGTCGGATATCCCAGATAGAACGATAGCCTCTAATTGAAGCAATCCACGGTAATCGATTGCCACATGTTGGGTCATTGGTTGATTCGGTCGGCTGATTTGGTGGCTTTTTAGTGACGCAATGTGAACGCTTGTGCTGAAAGTCTTGAATGACAAGTATCTGCCGACGAAAACCTTGTCGATCTGGGATATGCAGATGAATTCATTCTCGTCTTCGAATAGGGGAAGAAGGCGCAAGTGTTTTGGGGTGTACCGACCAAAGTCATTCCATCCTTTGACGTACGCTTTGCACCCACGAAGTGTAAGGTCACGGACATGCAGTCACTGAACGCGCCAGCGACAATCCAGAGAGAGGCACTCGAAGTTGTGCAGCGTTTCACATACCTTGTTAGTCGTATTAGTGTTTATTGTAGTGTGACAGATGAGGTTAATTGACCAATCTACGGTTGGGGTCGCGTTTCCTAATTTGAGACACCTATGGCATCATAGCGGTATATCCCTGAATCTCAAGGGACGTGTGTATCAGGTACAGTGCGGGCTGTTTTGCTGTATGGCTCTGAGACTTGGCCTGTTCGAGCAGCGGAACTGAGACATATTCAGGTCTTCAATCACTGTTGTCTTAGAACAATAGCTGGTATAGGGTGATGTCGGTGAATCCCCATCGAGGCAATTAGAAAGCGCGCTTTCGGTTGTGCACCGGGTGCTTCAGTCGAGCATTGTATCAAGCATCATATCAAGCATCAATTAGAAGGCGAGCTTTCGGTTGTGCACCGGGTGCTTCAGTCGAACATTGTATCAAGCACCATATGCTGCATTGTTTAGGGCATATATTGCGCATGCCGAGCCATCGTTTGGTGATTTGTTTTCCCCGCCCCGTTCAGAGTGGTGCAAGTAGAGACCAACCTTTGACATGACATAGAGGTATGAAAGAGGATACCAAATGTCTGGGTACTGTCGATGTGAATTGCCTTTCGGAGTGGGGTCTGCGTGATCACCCATGTGCCGGGTTGGAGACGCTGCAAGATATGGCTGCTACTAGATGTCAGTGGCGTTCTTGTTTTCAGTTTCTATCTTGATTAGCTGATTGAGGCGTAGGCATCTCTGAATGATTATGTTAGGCTAGAACTAAGTCCCTTCCCAACTCACTTCTAATCTCTTCTTCACAATGAGGCTTTCAAATAAATCATGTTTGTAGGGCAGTGAATCATCTGTGGTGATCGATTGTCTTATGCAGTCGTTGGTTTTTGGATAGGTGTAATTCAATGCCGAAGGTGAGTTTTTCTGCTTGCTGAATGCTGTACACCGTATCCCATACTACCCTTTTCACAGTGGTCCGCTATTCGACAGAGAATCGAGCATCTGGTGGACGTTGAGCCGGTGGTGATCCATCGTGAGGCGAAACCTCAGAAGAATCCATTTGGCCCCACCCATGCTTTCGGATATTACGACATTATTTTTGAGGTAACGCAGCCTTCATAAATTCCAATTAATACCTTTTTGGGAGCCTGCATATTTAAGCAGTCGGTTGCATTTCTTATTGAGACGACCACTTTATCGAGCCTATTTTTTTGTGTTTTGATTTCCGTGGATCTCGCATGTCCACTATGCCGTAAACCACTATGGCTAGAGTTTGTCCCGCAGTAGACAGTTTGATTCTGGCTGAATTCTGCCTACTTCCGGATTACCAGTAGCCAGATTCTTATGGAAAACTGGATAGTGCGTGTTTCTCCACAGATATACGGGTCTAATTTTTTCTTTAACCGACTTTGCTGGATCGGCCGCTTCCCAATCAAAGGGCGATCTTCCTTAGTTGATAGAAACACATCGGCCTGTATGCACAGCCGTGATCTCGGTTTCAGTACTAGCAATGTCACACTGTTTGTGGCTGGGTACGAACGGATTTATCGCACTTTACTCTTAGGGTGTCTGGTGATCCTGATGCACTGGCTTGTGGTATCTATGGCGTGAAAATTGTGCTTAACCCCGGAACTGAACGCACTTCGTTGGACTGGATTCCAATAAATAGTCTTCTTTGTGTTGTTGGGTTGACTGGTTCAATCAAAGTCAGTGTATTTGGACGTGGTAGAGATTGGTTGTTTGTTGTGCCAGCGTACGCTTCGACGGATGGCAGCTCTTAGGGTGAGAAGGACGGGTTCTATCGTGATTAGCCACGGTCACCGAGATGTACTGCCATCATGATTTTGGCAAGTGATTTGAATCTCCAGACCGGACATCTAAGTTGTGGCGAAGCCCATCTTGGCAGCCGATTCAGAGATAATGGAGAGACTTCTTCAGTTATGTGCTAGCGTCACTTGTTTTTAGCCAACATCCACTTCCTATACAGCGATCATCCCGTGTGACTTGTAGGCCACCAACTGCAACCCAGTCGTGGACTCATTTGAACCGTATGTCTATCAGTTACTGGTACAAAGCTTAGGTAAAAGATTGTCGTCCGTTTTTGTGCACACGTCTGGACTGCGGTGACAACATTGTGCCGGTGCGTGTATCTATTCGCTTTCCCTATGGAACATGCTGGTTGATGCAAAGGCACTCAGTTCGCCGTTTGGAAAGCGATCTATAGCTCAACAACACCTAGTTGAGTTGACTGAGAAGCTCCAAGAACTCAATATCTGCAGTGGTGATTTGGATGAGTACTGGAGAAGCGTGCAAGAGGCCATAGTTACAGCCTTTTGAAATCGTCTGCTCGAGGTCACCCATATACTCCAGTGAACACTCGATCTCGTCACGATCAACAGCTCAGATTGAAGCCAGGGAAAATATTCCAGCCACAAACGACTGTAACAGCGCGCAGATCCCTCAAACGCCGAATAATGAAGAACCCGAGAATTAAAGGAGAACGCTGGTGAATCACAAAAGCCTGGGAACTTGCGAAGGCTTTTACAACGGGGAATAATCGCACCATATTCCAGAAACCCCAAACATTGGTCCAAGGAGGATGGGTGTTAGTCGAACCGTCTCAGGAAAGGATGGGACCTTAGTCCATCAACTGAAACGTCTTCTCAAATGATGGGATGAGCACTTTGAAAAACAGTTAAGGTGGGCCCCATCAACTCACTTCTGGAAGGACTAACTTAACCCGAGTGGAACATCCTCATCAGTCTGCCATGGACGAGATAACGGTCCAGCGTGCAATCTCATTTCTTAAGCGCAACAGAACACTTAGACCAGGAGGTTCGAACTTTTCAAAGAAGGAGACTAGTCAGTCGTGGCTAACCTGATGACCCTACTCCAAAATGTCTGAATGTGGAAGAAAATCCCAACAGAATAGAGCGCCTCGACGGTGATTCCATTGTTCAAGAAGCATGCAAGAACACTGTGCAAAAACCACCGAGGTATCAACCTAGTGGTTCTAGCTTCCAAAATGTTTTTTTGGGTTATCCTGCACAGGTTGATTCGACATTGGGATAATCAGATTCGCAAGGATCAAGCTAGGTTTCACCCTTACGGGGTTGCATCGATCCTTATTTTCATCTTTCAGCACGTTTTGGAGCTGCGCCACTCCTCCCGACTGCCAATAATGGTTGTACTTCTCGATGTCACATCTACTTTTGACTCCCTTGTTCGTCGGAAACTGTTGCAGTGTTTGGAGATGAAAGGTGTCTCTTCTAAATTCCTGTCACTCATAAAGGTTTTATGTGCATCCTGTCGTGGGAATGTACGTGTCCGCTTTAATTCATACAAAAGACTCACTAAATCTTAATCCGTTAGGCATTGATATGCGTAGTGGTGTGTGAAGTTCAACTATTTGAGTGTGACGGAGGTCAAGCTTCCTCAACTCAGTAGGCAGAACAATCATCTGGTGGGCAAGAGGTCGATGTTCTAACTCCGGGTCTTTCTGCTCGTGCTGTATGCTTGGACACCCCATTTCAAGTGTCAGGTACTGTTGTTCCGTAAATATGTGGAAATGTCATACACCATATTTGATACTGTTATGTTTACTTATGTATCGTTTATTTTCATCTCTTTACAGGTTATTCCGGCGAATGACTACCTCGCCTCTGTTACTCTTTATGCGCCCGTACATTGCTTGTCTGTGCAATGATCTGATGATCCTGAACTTGTCCTGCGCGCTCATTCTTACCCTATAATTCCCTTTAGGAAGTCCTCGCATGAGATGGGTTGATTTTCGGACAAGGAGTGTTCGGCTTGATTTTTTTTACTATACTGTGGCCGAAAGCAAGTGATGTAGTTCACATTTTCCATGGGATTTTTGGAATCACGTTCTTTTGAGTCATTGTTCTCAGAGCTTTCCATTCTTTAATGTATTTCGCTCTGCTTTTGATTTTTGATGTCTCTCAGACGAAACTCGATACATAAATTGTTACACTTTTCAGTCTAGTTTTGTCTGTTCCAGTGAAGAGATGGTTGAGGCACCTAGGGATTTTAGGTCTTTGTTTTTTAGACTAATCGATTCTGACATTCGTTTTTTCCTGCAGTGGGATCCCATCTTGCTTGACATGTGCACTATTGTTTAGGGTATCTTTGTGATTCTTCCGCCGTATTCACCAACTGCAAGTGATCAGAGATTCTGATGGTTTTCAGTCTCGTTTTATTTGATAGGCGCGATCCACAGCAGAAACCTGTATGCCTGGATAGACCACGGTGTATAGTTTGGATTCATGGAACAATAGATTTGTTAGTGCTGCGTAACGTAATTAGTTTGATTATCAGCGGGGGACAAGCACTAACAAATGTCTGTTTTACCAGCATGACGATGATTACAATAGTTGTATGCAGTGGATAAAAATAGATACAATGCAAAAAGTGGAATAAGCCAAAAAGTGACTTATCGTTTGACGACAACTTTTGGAAGTTCCCCAGTGAAGTTCCCGATGCGAGACGTGTCTTCTCTGTAGGATAGCTCTACACGTGTTCCGTAATCATCCGTGGAGACTTGTGGAGCTCGGTTGACTTCCTGTCCTGTGCGCGCGTGTGTGTGTGTGTAGTTGGGTCGAGCTATTATTTATTGTGTGCAGTGTGAAGAGAGGGGTGTCCCTTCGTGTTTGATACTAGCACGAACTAGCACGACTACGACTTGACCTGATGTGTTGATGTTTGCTACGGAGTCCATAAGCCGTAGGCCCCGCTTATGGTGCAGGGCACGTCTACATTTCTGACCAGGAACGGAGCGTCGAGTGGTGAACGTGTAAGTTCGGATGGCTTCAGTGTATTCCAAGCTGTTTGACCTAACGAATCACCCACCCGTCCTGGCTGAGGATAGCGGCGAAGATTTCTCTCAGTGCGTGGTTCATTTATGTGCTCCCATTAACCGCAACTAACCGGAGAGAGAGAGGGTCTGGTTTACATATGTGGCATTTTCAAGTTTATCAGCTTGATCTGTAATGGGACATTCATTTTGCTTCATTTGTTTCCTGTATTCCTGTGACACTTTGACTCGGGAGCGTCAAACAAGACTCTTGCAAAGAAGAGATAGTGAGGATTACATTCGCATTCCTTTATGTGCTAGGAAGACGACATTCAGGTGAAGAACACAAGTCACATATGGCCCCTGATACGCAGTGCACGTCCAATTCTTTTGATCATTCTGTTCTTCGTTAATGCTCTTGGACAACTGAATCTACTCCAGAATCCTATCAATATTATGTGCTTTTTTCTTGAGAAACCTACTCTCGTGTGAGTGCACGGAGAACTGCAGAGTGATATGCGGCAAGGATGTACTCTGTCTTGATTGTTTCGTTTTATGGTTGAGATAATGAGGCGGATACTGAACGCCGGTGCTCCAGCCATTACTATGAAGAAGAACTTGTTGTCAGTGGTTGAAGGTAGTTCTGGCATTGGATGTTTGACGTATGTTTCGGAAGCACTTTGGCCCACTCGTTGCTTCCACATGGAGGTGTATGTCCAACCATGTTGGTCATGCGCCTCAATGGGCCAATATTGAGGAGTCGAAAAGTGGAAAAAGTTTACTTCACCTCTCGTCATGCGTTCGCCTTCAAGCACCAGTGTAGAAATATTCAAGTTTCGAGGGATAGTTGGATCATTCGGAACTCGATGAGATCTGTCAGTGGTCCGTTACAAGTAGTTTGAACAATAGCCCATTGCTGAAAAAATAATACTAGCCGCATCTGCACGGCTAGCGTTGGACCACTTAGAGTTTTCAGCCAATAAAGGATCGTTGTAAAGGTTCTAGGAAGGGCGGGTAAGTCGATATAAAGGGCAGTGTTTATCTGTTTTCCGTTGAACACCGGCTCAAGCGCTTAGCAAACTTTGTCCACACTGTTGGAGGAAATATTTTATTTGTTTGAGTGAAACAACTGATGTCTAGAAGGTCGTGAAAGTGGCATCTTGTGCTAATTAACTACAACTCGGGCAAGAAGTGCTCACAGCCCTGTTTATTGCACGCAAATGGGCAATTCGAACGTTGAAGAGCAGTTTTTTTTACTTTTGTACTAGTGCGGACCAAACTTGTACATGCGAGTATAGTTTGATTCTCGGTAACCCACGCTGGTAAGCGGTTGTCTCGAGTCCCGTTACTTGTGAATTTATCGCAGGGGACCGCTTATGAGGGTGATAAGTAATCCCTGTTCCTTAGGATTTGATATGATCAAATGTTCCTCCACTCATAGGCCGAATCGATGGTCGCTGTGATTTTGAAAAATGAGTTTGTTCCTTATTCTGACAATGTTAAATCAACTGCTCCACATTTCCTTGTTTCACTTATTATTCGTATGTTAGTTCAGGACCAGAAGTGAGAGAATCAAGTTGGTTTTCGCTTCAGTCGAGATTTTACTGACCTACTTTCTGTACCTAGTTAGGTCATAGAACACCATTAGATATGCTAGCGGCTCGCGGTCACCGACGTAAGTTCGGCTGTCGACTCGCTGAGAGAAATATCCTAACCGGATTACAATGTATGCCGTGGGCAGTAAGGTGAGGACTCAGTAAAAAATGTTGCAAACATTTCCTCAACTTGTGGTGTTGCATAAGATTATCTCACTTCACCGTTCCTTTTCCCACTTCGCTGTCGATAACACCTCACAGGACTTCCCTAGGTATCGGTTCTTGTAGAGATCGTCTGGATAGGGGACAGATTTGTAACTAGCAGATGGCAGTATGTTGAGAGGGGATACAATAGATCGTTACCAATTTTGCTAGACTGTGGCGATTGAGTTAGTACTCCTTGGTTTGTAATGTAATTTTCTCCATCTGGTGTCACTACTGTAGGGGATGGATTGGTGGTGGTCACTGCTGATGGAGTAATTGGAGACGACCTAGCACAAAGCACAGTTGGCGTCAGCGTCACGGGATATGCAATTAGCGCATCCATGTGGGCACCACTTTTGTATGATTGTAATACTTGAGTTCTTTATCCCATTGGCACGCATAAACTAGCTCTTCTTGAAGGCTGATGTTTACACTTCATCGCTCACATCTGATGGGAGAACCCTGTAAGTAGAGATGAGGTTCTGCGAGTTCCATATGGGTGGTCACTGATGAATGTTAGTGGGATTGTGAAATTTGAAATGAATAATAAGACGGTCGTTCGATACTAGGGATAACTTAACTGAACGATGGGCCACGGTGCGTTCCTTTTGCTTTCCTGGTTGGTGGCTCGGAAATACTGAAAGTAAGTGGGTGAAAAATTTGGACTTCAGTTCCAAATGCTGAGTTCATGGGAAGGGATGTGTTTCACATTGCTTCACCTCCGACTGAAATGAGCGCAAAAAGGATGTCAAACCAGCGTGTAGCGAAAAAAATATGGACGCAAAACAGTTGTGTTTCCCTTTTGAAGTCTTGTTTATTTTATTTATCTCATTATTAGTAACCGGTCATCTCAGGAAAGCGTGCGTACGTATTCACAACAATACACCAGGATTAGGAAAGCTCTCCATTGTGATCTGTGGGGTGCATTTTTGCATATCTGTAAATTAGCATTGACGATCTTATCATTTCCAATTAATGGTGTCTTTATTTTAAAAAAAAATTGCGCTTGAGTTTTGTTGACGTTGAAAGCGCTCAGAATTTCTCCGTGTCCTTCCACAATTTGTTTCAAACATTCATTTTGTCGCGGGAGCAAAATTTCTTCGGCTCATCATGCACGTTACAAAAATAAGTAAATTAGGGCTGTAATCAGGCCTCTTGGGACGACGCGTTCCAGATACCGATGTCATCCCTTGCTGATGGGTCCCAGGTGCAAGCTATCAGAGACTAAAATAGTTTTTATCTATAAGGCCATTTGGAGAGCATCGATATACTCTGGATAATCTCGTTTAGTCGAGCTTTAACCCTTGCTAGATGATCTCTGAGTGGGGCTGAAAGTTAGGAGTCTGGTAGCTCGTCCCTTTGTGTGAGGAATTCTGTTTAAGTTTGAAAGGCAATGGGTAAGTTGGAAAATGTCTAGTGTGCGGCATGAAAATCGTTTACGTGAACTAGGAAGTCAGGACTACGGCGTGAGTTGGCAGTTCCGTCGAATTCAGGTGTTCTATCTGAATCAGGCCGCTGGATTTCTGACCTTTCATGGTACATGTTTAACCACGATAGCGAATGGGGATGCAGTATAAAAACGATTACACAGCAGTCCACAACTCTATTTTCTGACGAATGGTCAGTAGAGATGAATAGCTACTTGGGCCGGCGAATGAGTTGCGAAGGAATAGTGTGTGTAACGACACACATCAATCAATTTTCCGCCTATTTTGTCAGTCATAAAGTTTAAATACTTTCTGAAGCAAGCCTGCGAAAAATCATCCTCATTAGTTGTCTCAACAAATTTCACTTCGATTGTCGCACGATACCAAGGACATTCGATCGACCTGGATGCTGTGGTCTGCAAACACTCAGACCATTCATGTTTCAAAAGCCTTATAACAATTGTGCAAAAATTCCGAGGGATAATTTAGTTTAGACTTTTCCTAAAGTTGCCCATGAAGTATCCTGAGTACTGCAGCAGACAGAATCCGGTCATTCTAACATTAAACCGTTCCACTGTTTCGACAAACCTAAAGTACCTTGACTCATACGGTGTGCAACGGAACAATTCTAGAAAACCGTCCAGGATTGTCATTCTCACTGATGGTAACCGCTGATTTTGATGAACCATCTAAGATCTAAGACTCTCATTGTTCCATCGGTTCACTTGCTTGGTAGCGTGCACCTCTTCCATCTCCGCCCAAAGCATTCAAATTACGACAGTCTTCACGAATGGGCGACTAATTTATGCTACAAGTTTTAGGTGTGATAGGATGCTTTGTGTAGGGAACTGAAAATCTGCGATAAAATCTAAGATTGTTCGAGGCTTTAATGCACTGAATGGAACTCATTCCGCTTGTATCAGACTCTTAGGTTTTCCCTTCAGTCACGGAGCTCGTAGTGTTGTACTTGTTTTGGTAACTCGGTCCACGCGGATCCGTTCGCACTGCTAACTCATGTGATACATTCCATTTTATAGATTTGGTCAGATGCGGTTTGTTACAGGCCATTTTGAGGACAATACTTTTTGATTATGCCTTTCACAATAATTTCCGTGACTGCCTGCCGATAATCGCATGGTGGCTTGCACTTATTCTTCGATTTTTAAGTGAGTTTTATGGTGTGCAGTTGGATAGGAATTAGTCCATGTAGCTATACTACTGCGAGCACGACTGCAAGTATGAAACACTAATATGGGGGTTACTCTGAAGCCTTCCATCCCTTCGAGTTTTTCGCCAGGTGATCGTACACTTTCAGTTAGCTTGAGTCCTCGACATTTCCTTTGTGATTCGTTGACGTGTTCATAGCATTTCTCAAACAACCAGTCGTTGTATGTGAATTTTTTAAATCCATTCTGCTCCATCCAGACCAAGCCCCAATCTTGAAAACTGAAAGCGTTCTCCGATTCGAAAATCTTTTGTGTCCACGTTCACCTCCAGATGATGAAAGAACACGTTTGGGAGATATGGCAACTGCTGCATATGGAGCTCAAAAAATCATATAATTTTGTGCTGAGGAGAAAACTAGGTTCAAGCGACTGAATTTTCCTTGCCAGTTGACTGAGATATTAACTACATTAACCATTCGAATTTTCACCCCATACTTTTGAGTAGTTATCGCTAGAGACTGAGCATTCGATGTTTACTTGATAGGTTCAAAAAAACTGTTCCAATGGCGGATTCTATCATAAGACGGAAAAGGGACCATCAAGTGGAACTCAAAAGGTGGTTAATAGCTCAATATATTTTTCTGCTTTTCATCCCCATTTTCAAGCAAGAAGAATGTGGGACTGTCTGTTGTGCTTATTCTGCCATATCGATTCCTTTTTGTTCCCAAACTGATAGTGACATGGAGTGAGTTTTATGGTTGTTTGGTGAATTCCATTTGCTACTGGGTTTTTATTTCTGCGGATGCGCGTTCCATTTCTGTAATTGCTGCAGACCCTGGTTCCTGAGTTCATTTGCGAGGCTGAAACAGGCGCGTAAACATCTGGACGAACATAACATTCCGAAAATTCTTATTCGCAAACAGTATGCTAGTAGTATGTCCGTGTTATTACGTAGGACGTGTCGGACTTATGAAATGTTGCTGTTACCTGTGAATACGAGTTCAGAGCGACTGTTTTTTTAAGTCTTTCTGTGAGTGGAGGGAAAGCAGAAACACACTGGAGCACACGGACATGGCCAAGGAGAACCTTTAATTCACGGTTCAAACTCAGCTCATACATAATCTTCGTCTCGTAACAACTCGGTTTTCATTTTCGATAATACGCCAAAGTTAACAACTGAATTATGAAATGCATCTTTTTGGCGTAACACAACTTACACGGTTGCTGAAACCTTCCCGTCTACACTGTACTGCTTTAGGCATTCTTGGAGTTCATCAGGTGGCAGTAGACACAAGCGACAAATTCAGCTGCGATTCATTTGAATCTCCCGTTAACACTACTTTAATTTGCGAATGAATGTACTTCACTCAAGATACGTTTTATGGGGACCGAATACCCGCACTACTTACGCCCCCTTCATGATTCTGTGCAAAAGCACTTGAAAACAATGCGGTTCAATATATTCACGACGTCCAGAATACGTCCATTCTGTTTGCCCTAAACAGGGCATGAAGTGGCAAAGAATTGAGCAGTTAGCTGGTTCACATAAGCTGACGAAAAATCCAAAAGTACGTTGATTCGCATTAACTACGTATCTAGTCTTATTTATTTCGCAGCTTATACTCATGAGGGTTGATGAAGTTCCCGTAGATCGCCAAGTCCAGATACGAGGATGAAAGTCTGTAGGTCCCTGGGGGGAATAGGGGGGGGGGAATAGCCGAGCAACCAGTTAGAAAAAGAAGACGACCAGGTGATGTGGCGTAATAACACGGCGCCTGCACGCTGAAATGTGTCCTATTGTGTTCTTATTCATTAAGTGAATATAATGAGATTCGCACACCTGCAGTTTTCAACTGGTATCGCCAGTGCATGCATGTTTGTGTCGTCATCGCCGTCGACGGTATAACACCAGTGTTCAAAAAGTGACGCTTGACTGCCGTACACGAATGTATCCGCTATCCCAACTGTATTCGAGAGGTTTAATTCAGGTAAGCAGGAACCGAACATCAAACTAATGGAAACGCAAGACCCTACTTGTTACGGAACGAAATGCAGCAAGAAAAATAATCTTTTTGCCTTATGAAAGTAGCTGTACCTTTAGGCATTATCAAAATGGGTAATTTCACAGCATAGGCGGAAAAAAATGAACGAGTGTTCCAGAAACAGACAGTCATTTGTGTCGCGTTGTGTTTCTTGGAGATTGAATAGGACTGAATGTCGTAACAGGCGCACTATAATATTCATCACCATTTCAACTCTTACAGCCTAGGGAAAAGCTGCTCATAAGAAAAATAGGTGAATTGTCACCAAAAACATTATTTCTGGAAAGAGAGTTGTTCATGTAGATTTGTCTTTATTGAGGAGACCACAGTTGCGGAAACAAAGTTGTGGTTACAGACTACCCGCTTGAATTCCATCTGATCTGCCTAGCGAGTGGCAAATGAATGGATAGATTTCAGACGAAAATTATCTCAGCTTACACTACTTGGCTCAGGTTAGATTTGTCGTATATCGTGAACACTGGGCCAGAGTGAGATCCGAATGTGTTATTCCCACTTTGTTCAGCTGGAGTGGAAAAAGTCTCAGTTTTCTTGTTTGGGGCCAGGTGTGAGTATTTAGGGACAGGTGCTTTCAAGCGTGAACAGTTGTCCAAAACGTTGAGACCAAGCAACTCGCTCAACGAAGTTTAAAATGTTTAAACAAAAATCGCTTGCTCCCTTGGTTACTGCGATAAGTTACACAGGAATATTTGAGGTCAAACTGACCCAAAGCACGGAAGAAGGTAACAATTTTTGGATGATATATTGGAATAAACCTTCAGATTAGGTGCCTTCTCATTAAGTGCAAAGCATAGTTAGTAACAGGTCACTTAGGGGAAGTTCTCTTCTATGCTTTCTCCGGAATTCGCCTCCGATTTTCGGAAAACTTCGGACGCAGAACGCACGAACGTACCTACCCTCATCTACTGAACGCCACTATTCATTGCAATGAAGTGGCGAGTGGCTTTGTTTATGTCGTTACCACGCTGCTTGTGCAGCATCGTTGTCTCTCCCATTTGTTTTAATGTCAGACTGATTAGTTTTTCTTGGGAGGCCAACTTTAGCAGGAACGTTATCGTCCATCCAACGTCGTGTGCAGTGCGGTAAGACTGTGTCAGTGTGTTGCACCCGTCGATCGCGTTTCCTCTGTCTCCTCAACTGTGCAATCAAGATTATGTACGAGATTGTCGAACATCCTTTACAGTTTCCGAGTCTGCCTCCTGTTATCCCTTGTTTCAGAGATGCCTATCCTCAAGGGACTGACTGCGGTTAACTGAAACCCTATCAAATCGTTTCAATATATTTACTGGAGTTTTTTTCTCAACTAGTTTATCGGATCTTGCGTAAGTGTCTAAAAATCAAATACAGGGCGGTGTTTGGGTTGTGCACTTTAGAAATGTGTACGAGAAAGACACTGACATTCATGACTAATGGTATCGAGGTCATTAGTTAGAATAAACACTAATCCCATGAGTATGTTATCACGGACTAGAACATATTTTTTGGAAGCAACATAGGTTGGAGATGACGGGGAAGGCACATCATTATTTCCTGTATAAGTACCCCGATCGTTGTGCCCTTCACTCATCAATCGCGTATGAAGCGAAAGCGGCAAAAAGGACTTTTTATCAGTTACTTATACGTAACGGAGTTTACCTAGCCATCTGTAACTTACAGTAAAATGGGTACACCTCTGTGCACCCAAATGCTTTGGGAGTAACGTTATGGAGTGCTGTAGAATGTTTTTATGTCATCCTGTGGAAAACATTTTAGGATATTCAATACTGTCCCTCCGTCTCTCGGAACCACTCAACAGTGCGTGAGCTCTAGTCATCAGACGCAGCAGCGGTCACTTTGAGAGATTTGTAATGGCAACAGTTTAGAAAACAGAACACAGTGAGCGAAACCAACAAGGACAACCTTATTTGGAGCTTCCAGTTTGTAATCGAACACCCAAGGTAACTGTAGTTGACTGCAAAGTGAGTGCCAAGGACAGCAACACATGGAGATAGATGGCTTGAAAAAATCACCTCCTGACAAGCCCCTTGTTTCCTAGTGAGCTATAGGCGTGGCTGCTGAAATCATGTCAACATTTGTCAAAGGATGATCGGTTGAATTGCGCTGACACACCTTTGCTAATGTGGTAGTATAGTAAGTAGGGAAAAACGATGGACTTGCTAGTATTTTCGAGCATCACGCTCTCGATCTGAGAGGAAATCCACTCGCATTCCAGAAACTTCAGAGTATGGTGACACATGGGAATTTCGTGTAGTATATTAGATTAGGACTTTCGTAATGTACTACTCCTAAGGTTGCTGAAAATTCGTCGAAAGCCCACGACCGGTTTCGCCCTTCTTGGGGCTCGTCAGGTAGGCGCAGTCCCCGAGTTTCCGTCAACCTTGTGTTCTACTTAAAACCAAATTGCACGAAATTGGGGAAGTACACTCATTTGCAAACAACTTTGGTTGTGACTTTGTTACGGCTTTGTTACTTGGTTCTTTTTGGTGCTCAGCAAAGAAATCTGATTTGAGTTATTAGGTCACTCAAGGAGGAAATACAGACCCACCTTGGTTTTTTTGGATAATGATTACCGTAGCCACTGTAGCTCACCTGCAAAAAAGACAGTCACCAGGCGCGTGTAGCTGAAAAGCAGAAAATGCGTGATTCTTGTCTTAAGATATTTTGGTTTACTTCTTTGGAAACTCTAAAAATCGTGCAGTATGGAAAAGTTTCGAAATTCTCCAAAGATTTTCATCAACCCTTACTTACCCCTTGCTAGTGGTCAGTTTCACTAAGTCACATGTGAGTAGGAAACAACTTAACTTAGGCAACCTATCGGGCTTTACGTTCTGAAAAATTTAATTTGAATTCATGAGTACTTATAACCAGGTTCTCCCATGAATCGGCCTCCTGCTTCTTGTGATCTGGCTGAGTTATTCAAACTATCCGTTTACTTTTCCTTAGGCACGTCTTCCTTGGGACAGGAAGGCTGACGTACAATTTAGTTGTTTATCGCAGCCTGCACATCCATTATTTAAGGCGAATAAGGAAGGCCCCGGAATTTTTCATTCTGTTTTCGATCATCGAAAATATGGTTTTGGTGAGGCACAATTCTGTTGCAAGAGTTGCTCTGTGGTGGCCTCGCTACTGTAACTGCCGAAAACTCCAGCTCTTCATTAGGGCAGCAGTCAAATATTTTGTTATAGAAATTGTTGGTATGACTGTCTTCGAACATAACAGATTATCACCACATAACCCGTGGTAAACATTTATTGTACAGACACTAGAACGTTTCTGGTAGCATGGATCCTCACAGGGACTAATGTTTGACAAGAATGCCGCCTAATTTCATAGAATAATTGGGTTCGTTGTGTCAATATACTCCGGAAAAGAAGCGCAAAGAAATTTGCTGGTATTTGAACCTGAAAGTATAAAATTTCAGCTAAAAATGCGAGGTAGGCCAAATTCCAGAAATGATAAAAGGACTAATTGCTTGATAGCTCGGGAAGACTATAAACTAGAGAGGATGGTCTAATCTCAATCGAAAGCCTCCGGAAAGCAACCTCAACCATAATATCACCACTTAGTGAGTAAGATAACCGCCTCTGAAGATGTCGCTTGCAGTCAGAGCACCAGTGTGAGGAAACTTGGGAAACCTGGGAAAACTTTCCAGGGTTTTGCACATTTCCGAGAATATTACTATGGCCTGAATTTTGCCCAACATTTTCATTAAAAATTTCCTATCTTAAACACGAAATTCGATTCTCAAAAAATAGATTGACACAAAAGTGTTTCCTCAGAGTTTACACTGCAAAATCTTGCACGTTCATTACTTGGATTACCTTTTCGTTTATTTTAACGTCTGGAACACATCAGTGACCGACTAGTAAAAATCCCTGCTTCGAAGTCCTGAGTGATTGTTGAACTTCAGACAAGCCTCGAAATAAATATGCACTTCAGTGTAGTAACGCTCAGTAGGTTTCAAAGAGCTTCATTTTGCGCTTTTTTCTGTTATTGTTTATTACTATTCATCGTAATCCACACAGTGACACATATTTATCATTATGAACACGAAACCTTCACTTCATTTTGATATACTATCACTCCAAATTATTTCTTGTTTTCAGCCAACATAACCATCAAGCTGGAAAATGAGAAAACCCTACAGAAGTATTATCTACACGGTTTACAAAGTTCAGTTGCATCGTCCACCTATTTTCATTGAATATATAGCCGACTGATTCAAAAGACGTGGCCGGTTATCTTCAACCATAGTGATTCCAAGATCTAAATTAGTTTTTCTGCTATTTGCTTACAAAAATTATGGAAACACAATGGCCTATAGGTACCTCCGTCATAACATATGGAGCAGACATTGCAATACTAATGTTAAAGTCATGTTATTTTGATCGCCAGCAGAATCATTTGAAAGCACTAAAATTTGGCTGAGAATTGAAGACAATTTACCAAAAGATCTATGTTCCGCGATTACATGCAAATCCGTAGGTCTCTCCAAAGATCCTAAGTCTTAAACATTACTCACCAGCACACCCAAAGTCCGTGTATGCCAGTATTGTCTCGTCGATGTTTGGTCGAGCCAGAGGGCTGTACAGAGAAGAGGTCGACCGAACAGCAGACCAGTTCGAGATTGCCAACAAACTTCTAGGAAGTGGATACCCAGTGAGTTTGATCAGGCGTCAATTAGGAAGGATATTGGCTACGGTATCTGGGCCAAGTAAAGAATGGATTGGCACAGCAACCATCCTATATAAAGCAGGAAACTCGAAGGTTATTCGAAGACTACTGAACTTAGCCAACATTCGAATGGCTTTCCAGAATGGAAAATTGCTATGCTCACTTATGGTGCAATTGAAAGACCTCTTCCCGTTTGAATGGATTAGAGGCTGTGTGTATAAAATTAACTGCAACAATTGCACCAAAGTTTATATAGGGCAAACTGTCAGGAAATTCCATACCAGAATTGCTGAGAATGAAATGAGGATACGTAAACCACCAAGGAGTGCGGAAGAATACCAAACGCTGGTAAAAGACTCAGCAATGGCTGAAAATGCATTAGACACAAGCATTAGACCAAGAATCACAGCGTAAAGAGAATTGAGGGTGTGGAACTGACGAGCGTAGGGAAAGCGGTCTCAGGTAAGTCGAGCTGACACGTGGCTGCATGTGGTTGTCCACGCACGTAGAATCATTAGCAAAAACAAGGGGGCAAGTGGAAATCCCAACCTGACCAAAGTTCACAGAATCCCTCTTTTTTACGCAAATATCGTAGCACTAGCTCACCCACGCAGACGGACGAAAAGTGCAAACGACGTTCAATAGCAATCATCACATGGACCGAATCGGAATAACTAGAACCCAAGCTGGACCCAAATCCATGTAGGTTTCCCCATCGACTTAACGCTTTGTGACCCTAATGCACAAAATACTTGGTGGAGACCTAACACAAGTTTAGCTTGACTGAGCCGATTGACTCTCCTTCAGCCTTAAATCTCGACCAACCTCGTAACCCAGTCACTTGGCCTGACGAACTTCTGTGTCAAAAGCCAAACGATGCCTAGCAATAAATCAACCGATTGTTACCAAACTTTTCCGAAAGCGATCTCAAGTTAGTTTCGTATGATACGGGGACTTTTATAGTTGCGGGCCTAGTTGGTTAACCAACTACTGGTACCGCACTATTCACTTAAGTCCACCTACAGACCCATTGACGGTTTCAGATTTTCTTAAGTTCTTAGAAGTTTCCTGAACCTGAAAACGAATTAATTCATTTAAACGAAATCCAGACTAAATGAAGGATTGATAATTTTCAAAATTGCCAATGCGTATCATAGCCGTAACGAACGTTAATCAGTATCATGCAGTGCGGAGTGAAACAAACAGCATTTTCAGTAGGCAGCTGAAAGTTGTTGATGTCCCGAAACACAGTTTCATTCTGCTAGTGACAGTCTATGCCAGAAATCTGCAAGCTGTGTCCTGGTATTTGAAGTCTATTGATCAACAAACCGTAGGAACTGGATTTCTATCCAAGAGAAAAGCACTCGTTAAACCAGGTACACTTGGTAAACCATGAAGAACAGCGTCTTAGTGTTTGAGAGCCACTCATGTTCCACTTAAAGGAAAAAGCCTTTCGTAATAATCTTGTATAAGTTCATTATTTGTACTTCTGAACTAACCAATGCAACTGTTCAGTCGTTTATCTCACTTTGGAGGTGAAACAAGTTGGTAGCCACGTCTTTGGGACTGGACCATAAATTATGATTTAGAAGATTGAGACATTTGCCCTGCACTCTTTTTGGCCATAATCCGGCAATTAAAACGAATTCTATCTTTGGTAACTCAGACTTGCATTTTCCTCGCCATAAAACCAGTTTATATTGGACTGAGAGGAAAATGGATGTTTGTGATAACTGAAAGTCTGTTACATTGTGCTTTCCTGTTTCCTCTGTTCGAACCGCGATGAGATATTTGAAGTTAGAGAACAGCACTGAACATCTCAGCTAATTCGAAAAACATTCGGAGTGAATCATGGCGAACCGTGCGAAAGTTTCTTTTTCCTACTCCAGAATTGCCGCCTCGCAAGTGCGAATAATAAGCTGCTGGTAATGCATTGAGGATAAAGTGTGTTGAGGCAAAATAAACACACCAACTAATGCGATATGTTGGTAATACGTTTCCAGGAAACAGGCACCAACAAGTTTAAGGTATAGCTACTGAGAATAGCCAATCACTATTCTCATAAATGTATACCTATATAAATTTATACATATGCAAGATAGCTATCTGGGTTTAGCATGAAATGCCTCGTCACGAAACAAGTCCAAGAAGGATAAAGTGATTCATCGTAACCGGTCTTCTACAGAGAAATGAATACACTGTTAGTAAAATATGTTCTATTTTATCAATTTCTTCACGTTCTAGCTTTCTTCTACAAAGTTGTATGGCGTTCTTCCTAAGTTTAGACGCGTATGCTACAATTGGAGTTGAAATACGTAGCCCGAAATATTTCACGCTGTTTGTGGTAGTAGTCTGACGGGGATTCACTGCAGACATGAGGGAAAGAGATTATGCTTCTGAAACTCGTATCTTTGCATCCATCTGGGCCCTTCAAACCAATGCTGCAAGTCTACTGAAAACAAAATGAAGCATTACACGTTTTTCTACATTAAACGCACTTTCATCCAGCAAATAGTGTCACGGCATCTAGCGTGGGAAGCATGAAGAATCTGTTCGTGGCCATAATGGGCCACGTGGCTGTTCTTTCAACCTGAATTCCCAAAACAACACTGCGCCTAAATCTGCACTGAATTAGGATCAGCGTCACAAAAGCAAAAACTGCCCAGATTTCATTGGTGCAAAATCTGTTTCACAATGGAGGAGTGCGCTTGAGATTATTTTCCACTGCTGAGGTTTCCGGTGATTAAAGTGAACGTCATGTTCTTCAATTTTATTGAAGTTAAATGAAACTGCAACTTACAGGCAAGGCACCAGCTTCACTCTAACGATAGTTTAGGGGTACGGTTAGTTATTGAAACGGTGTCAGTAGCTGCGCTTCCATCTTGAAAAACGGTGGTGTCCACAACTAAATCGAGCTGTGCAGTCTCCCGGCTTCAGGCAAAACGCTGAATTTACCCCAATTGCTATCTCATTTACAGGCAACACAAGCTTAACCGTGCTGCAATCAGGTGCATTCTGTCACTTAAATAAATAGCATTGGGTTGTTGTGGTAATTAAGGAAAACATTAGGGCATAAATGTCACACTAGTTTTATTGATTACATGATAGCGTGTGTACGGTTCATGAGAAGGTGGCCACCTTCGCTGAAGGTTGACTGATTTATGTTTATTGGCTCACATAAAAGTACTCAGTTATGCAAAATGAGGAAAAAATTGTGGAGACTGGCATTAAGATACGTTTACGCAACGTTTAATAACTCGCTAAGAAATTGGGCTTTTAATAAATGGATAATGAAGCACGTACCGCGTCCCTCTAGTGCTAAAAATTGTTGATTTTGCTTCAAAATAAACTTTTCAGTTTACTTTCCTCCGGCTCGTTTTCAATGCTTTTTTATTGGGTTTCAATCAGCATTCACATTCGTCCTACTGCCAGCGATTATGCGAGCTAAACTAAATATGGCTTGAAGACGGCAACTCATAAAAGTCGGCATAATCATCCCCACGAAAATCTTGAAACAAAGTGAACCGAATTGAATTTCCTGTTTCAGCTGCTTTTGGGGATTGGACGTTCTGAAATTGCAATTTTAACATCATCTCCTGTAATAAAAGTCCAGGAACAACAAGTTGAGTATAATGACTTGTGCCTTAGGTTTTGGCGCCATTGCTGTTACAATGGTGACTAAAAAACTTCCCTCCAATTGGTTTACACCACAAAGTTCCAAGGAATCAACTCAGGGAAGTATAAATTCGTAAATGATTCGGTCCGTTTCACCATAATGGATAGACTACCACTTAACCAATAACAAGTGTAGGTTGTACTTTCACCGACAACCGTCCCGCAGCTGAATTTCGTTATGATAAATGAAAGCAGTACTCGACTTATAAGCCAACTTCGGAACAGTAAGTGACTCTAGGACTCTAGGAGACTGGGTGCACAGTAATGTTGCTTGAATGGGCAGATTTCCTTGGATAAGTGGATATCCCAAACTAGAATACTATTATATAATTTTGCCTATGGTGAGATACAGGCATTTCACACCGGTTCAATAGCTAGCAAAATAATCCTGAGAAACAGATAAACGCAGCATAGGACTCTCAAAAATTGATTGGTCACGCAGCGTTTTATTTTGATACATCAAGCTAAATGGCGGAAAGAAATATTTGGATTGAGTTTACTTGGCGTTTTGTAATTTGCATGGCTGTTACTTTGATCAGGTCGTGTATCAAGTTTAAGCAGTCAGTTTTTCTTCTTGATTTATGGGTGTCGTGCAATATAGCGCACTGTGCAGAGAAATCAACTCACTCAGGCATGAAACGAAAAGTCGCTCTGTCTACCATCACTTACTGCATTGGACACAGAGCACCAGTGCATTCTGTCTGTTATTCACTTGTTAATGGAAAAGCAGCCAATCGGAGCCATCCCATACATCGACCTAATCCGAAGTCAGGGTCATCTTAGTGGTCTATCTGGATTCCTTCCAGCACAACAACCAAGGAACGAATGCAGGTACGCAGAGCGCGCAACAGATAGCTGGTAATTTCCACTTCAAAGAACAGATAATTAGACTTCTTGTGAATTAAATCCAGCCTGATTTTTTTCGCGAGGAAATCTGTTAATTATTCAGATGGCTGGCAAATATATGTAACAGTAAAACTGGACATTCTGATTATTTTAACCGACATAACTTACGATATAAGAGATCATATGTAGAAAGCTCTTTGACGGGAAACACGGTTTTAGGCTGTTTATATATCGTGCATCCTTTAGGAGAAATCTACACCCAATAGCCATTTTGAATCCAGAGTTTCTCGGATGCTTGCAAACGTATTAGGTAACCAAGCCGAATTTTTCAAAATCCACTCAGCGAAACTGATAATACTCAAACGGTTTACCGCTACGCCTGTAAATCTATCTCTATTAGGCTGATCGGAAAATTCTGAAGGGCTCGTGTTCTACTCATCCCAAAGCAAATGAATGATAATACAGTCGTTTGTCGGTTTCGGTTTGAGCGCAACTTCCGTATTATGCCTCTTTAGTACTGTGATGTTAATTATGGTGAGATATCCCAGTAACATTTTTGGTATTGACCATTATATCTACTCAAAGCTACTCCGCTGACAGTGTAGTCAGCCACCGTCATTTGTGGCGCCAGCAAAGACTAAAAAAGTTTATGAAGAACAAACAGTAATTCAGCGAGAACATCTGAGTTCTCATCTTATCTTACTTGGCTGCATATTTTAATCGAACTAGTTACAAGTGGTCAAAAACTGTCCTTTAAGCTGGAGGTCACTTAGAATAAAATTGGAATCAAAGTGTGAAACCAAAATCAACAATTAGGACTGAAAGGCGTGGTGGAAGCCCCCAGGCCCTTTGAGGTTGGAGCTTTGATGAGGCGAGGAGTGAAATGAAGAACAAAATTTTTTGTGGATCCTGAAGCGCTCAGAGCTGTGCTTACATCAGTCCTATCAAAAAGGGTCAATGATAACGTAACTTCTTTGTGCACACAAAGATTTGGCGCAAACCAACCAGTTTTCAGATCTTCCGCCCAGATGTTATTCTACCGACTGCTCACTCAAAGGTGACTTGACTTACTCAAACGGTGGCTTTCAAAAATATGTATTGTATTGAATGATCCCGCGACGCTAACTTTTTTGCTGTCAACTACAACAACCGTAAGAAATGCCCTACTACGTGTATGGAAAATGAAAGCTCTCCTTTACTTGAACTACACTTGCTTCCAGTAACGTGCACCAGAATTTACACAAAAGTGAGTTGAAGGGTGTAATAGTGCCTCTCTAAACAGACAGAACTGGTATAACGGTGGATACTACTGATGAGGCAAGCGAGTACTATATCTTGTAAATCCGCTTTGCGTCTCTTGAAAAGTGAGATCTATTACCGGATTTGTGGAGTCTCTTTGTAGCATTTGCCTGCAGTTGAGTTACAGTCAATGAATATCCAGAAAAGTTCAGGATGACGCGTTCAAGGAGAAGATGGATGTCTAGTTTTTTAGACAAGATGCATATGAGAGTTTTGCTCCCCTGTTCAATAGTCTGTAACTGTTAAGTTGGTGTTCTCAAATAGACAACTCCGCAGCGAAGGCCTTCCTTTCAATGGTAATCTTCTGGCTTTTGACAAACACATGGGTCGGCTGCGGAAAACCTGCACCGCACCATTCGTGATGTTATCATCTCCAAAATGCCAGATGAAGGTAATCTGGAAATATACAGTTTTGAGTATCCCTCACTGGGATCTTCGGAACCTTCTCCTGCCTTTAGCCGTTATTGCAAACGCATTTATATGTAGGTTAGTGTAAGATGTAGACGTAACGTACTGAGAAAAGAGATTTCACGTATGTTCGCTTACAGCTATTTTATTCGGGGATCTTGAGGTGAGAGGATTTACCTGAGGAAATTTTAGTAAAGTTTTTTCACTATTGGCCAGTGAATCAATACATTTAAAAAGGCAGACAGACGAGCTAGCAGAAGATTTGGTACACGTGTGGACATCGGCAACATTACGAAAAAGTATCTTCTATGTATCACTGATGCCATCGTTAGGTTTGTCACTAACAGGCTAGATGAAAACATCAGCCAAAATGGGGTCTAATGGACTGTCTAATGCGATATCTTCAGTGTGTTTATGTCATTGTTTTGACCAGGTGGCGCAGGCACATAGTAGACAGACTAGATATTTTCAGCTTGGAAGAGACAACTCCAATATATTCTCACTCAAAAATGCTTCCATGTCACTTTTTTGTAGAAAAGATGGGAAACATTTTGATCGTAATGGTCTGATGAGTCCGTACCAAACGGAATCATTAGTCCTTCGTTTCCGCCCTATTATGACTCATTATCAGTGCGTACCCTTAGCTGTGCAAGGCTTTGGGCTGCGAAACAAGCATGATAGCGCGATTCCCCAGCGCACGCTGGTCGAAGCCGAGTTAATACGTCTCAATGGACAAACATGTTTACGCTTGAGTGATGTAACTGGTGCGTCCGGCGCCTAGAACTATAACTCACTAGCTGTCCTGGTTGACTTGATCAATTAACCAGCCTGTTAAAACTTCCCTGGCCGGTAGCATTACGGCCGTTTCAAACCTACTGAATAATTTTGAACTAGCTATAGATGGTTGTAGAGTTTGCAGCATTCATATACACAATACGCTCGTATCTCACGTCAAATGTCCGGAGTTCAGACTACGGCAACACCAAGGATTCGCACTGCTGGCGAGCTCGATTAAGAACGAAATTCCTTTCCAACACTTCACCCTTTAGCGTGAAAGCATCATAATAATTGCACCAGAACAGAAGTAGGACTTTTAATATTGGAATGGTGTGATTCTTCTGAGCCATTTCAGCAAATTTAGTTATTGATTCTAGAGCAGATTAGATGACTTGAGGTGGACTTAAAATATGTCAGTTTGTGAGTTTTTGCCAACTGTAACCGCTACAACGCGGGACCAAACATCATCTCAGTGACTGTTGCGTTAAAAAAGCAGAGGAATTTCTGGAGAGATCACCACCAGATTCTCAAAGTATGTACATGGATTGTTCGAAAATTGTGTTGGCTGATAAATGAGATGCCGGACTATCTATAAATACCTAAAACATTTAGAAGATTGGAAGTTGGCCTCTCATAAGTGGATTGATCACAAGAGACATTTTGCGGTTCAGGATGCACACTGAAGTGTGCATGAGCAAGCAGCGGAAAACCAGTACTATTTGAGTCGGAGGAAAATATCATGAATGAACTTTTCGGAACCCATATTGTTCTCAGAAAGCTGAAGGTGGGCTTGACTTTTTCAAAATATTTGGAAAATTATGAAGAATTAGAAAATGGCATTCCGTAAACTGTTTTACCCACGGCTTTATATGAAGCGAAAATCCAACACAAACTTCAGATGAACAACATTTCGAGAGAAGAAGCACGTCCAATACTCGTTAGTTTTTTTCCTTATAACAGAGTAGCTTCCTAATTACTCTGGCAACGAACTTTACAAAACCTATTAACTTTGTTCTTGGGGTTGTTAACTGAGAAGGACTGTAATTTGGATTGTGAGGCTGAGCGATTCCTTCTGATTATCCCTCTTGTAGCCTGGCTTACTGTCTTTAGATTTTGACTGTGGGTTACTTAAAACATATATAACTTTTTAGATATCGGTCGTCTTGCAGGACTTGAAAGCTGCGGGTTCTGACGTTTAGCATGCTCTGGATGGTGTAAAATGTAAATAACATCTGGTACAGTCAACAGTGTGCAGTGATTGCTGGTTAGTAAATGCCGTGTTATTCGGCATTTTATCTCGAACATACAACCTTATGAAATCCAATTTTAAACATAATTGAATTCCGGGGTGGCATTAACGAGCCTGTTGATCAAGCCGAACGTGCAGACGTTGTGTTATTTCCTTTATTTCAAGTCTCGAAAAAGACTACATGTGGTAGTCAGCACTCCGAAATTATTACATCGCAATCCCAGAGTTTCCGGTTTTCGTCTTAGCGATTGCCGTTTACTGACCTTGATTGAAACATTTCCTTACTGAGCTGAAGAATACAGGGCAAGAACTCTGTAGCTATTGGCTGACGACACTTTTTTCCTCAATGCTGTTGATTCGGTTAGGACGACTCATTTTGCATTCCCTGATGGTGCCTTTCGGTTCCATGTGGATTGGTTGCATGGTTGCCCAGGAAATACTAGTCCAATTGTTGTGGAATTCTACAGGGACTTCTCGCTGCTTTCGCCATACTATATGATTTCTACTGAATGTATACGCATACGTACCGCAGCAGCCAGTAAAATTACTCCCAGATTTACTAGTATTCGGTAGCTAATAAACGCTGATTACAGTATTATGCTCTAGAGGAATCCCCTGAAAAAGTGTAGTGCTTATTTTCGACGAACGAAAATTCGCTGCTTTTTGAGAGAAGTAGCCCTAGAAGCAAAAGGCAGATAATTGCAGTTGGTTTGCCGCTGACCGACGTACCGACGTTGATCAACCGGTGCCATCATCAGACTACATACGTCAGAATAGTTGGTGCATAGTGGTGCACAACGATGGGTGGATTTCTTTGTGCTGCATACACACCCATTTTCCCCGTTCAGCAACTCGGTGCATTCGTTTGTGACCATGCCTGCCGTATGATGTAGCTGGGCCCGGGCCAGTCCTGAATGCTGCTGACGTAAACAGGATAAGTATTATTCTAGCATATTTGCCTCAGTTTTGTGTGGTCAAACAAGCCCTATTTGATGTCTTATTGTTATTTTTACAGGGATTTGGGTTCTGGACCGGCTGGATTCACACCAGAGCCTGAATAGTCGCGATTCTCATGTTCAGTGCTCCTGCAAAGGCGGTGATACTTACACAACAGTATTGTGACACTAACTGACAGGTCTGCCAGCCCCACCTCAGCCCATTGCATCATACGTTAGACAAATAGATGTGATAGCCGACAGCAACTCTATGTTCCACCTTAGGATTTTGTTTGGCATGCCTAAAAACATCTTTTGAACTTCCTCGAGCCACGTCCCTTTCTTTTAGGGTTTCTCTGTAGAAAGAAAGCTACTGCACCATTTGCACACCGGTCCGGCTTCACTGTCCTGAGTGAACTCTGCAAAAAATGACCTTTAGCAGTCCTGTTCATGGCATGGGGGTGTGTAGTTATATTTTTGGAATGTGAACTAGTTCGAACCATGGTACTTTGTGTATCGAGTGTAAACAAAAATACTATGAGTGTTTGATGTAACAACATATATGTTTTTCTGAAACCTCTACGACCGCCCACTGGAGCTTACCAGACAGACGAACTCCACCAAACACATGGTCTAGTTGAAGAGAAACGTACGCGCGCATAGCGAAATACATCCATTTGTAAATTAAGTTGTAGTTAACGGGAGACGGGGCTGAGACTCTCTTCTGTGAAATTCTCCAAATGAATGTGCTGTACAAATATCGCCTTATGTTTCAGTTGACACCATATTAGGGATATCACAGCGTGCTCCTTTGACGGTGGTTTATGTCCAAAAGACTTCAGTGACCTTGTGAGTACTGTGCTATGTCAAGGAATTATACCATCATATCTAGAAAATAAATGAAACAAGAAGCGTACACCGTCCAGCACGTTCACTCGAAGAATAGTTCAACCGGAAATTCAGTCGGATGAGCCGTTGACATGAAAGTGCTTAAAAGAATGTTGTAACTTTTCTGCTGTTCTTGAGCATAACTCTAGCAGCCTTTTTTGCCCGTACCCAATTGTTATTCGATCGATTAATGTTCCTTGGAGCGTACTTCAGCTGGCTAGTATCTTGCACCTACTGAAACATTCTTTGAAAATTTTTAATACACTGACGCGCTGCTTCGCATTAATTTGTTTGCTAATGCCCACTTCATCCCCTGTATCGTTCGTCTGCTTTTGTTCTTGGTCAAAATCAAACGGCAGTTAACCGTGTAACATGCTGTTGCTGAACCAACTGAGTTATCCACTCAACTGATACGTGACATGGCTCATGTATCAATCATTCATTGTTGGTCATCTAGAGTTGCTAAGTTTAACACAATGTATGGTACAACATGTGTGTGGTTGTGATTTGAACACTGAATCGAGTGTGCCACTTTGGCGATCAGTTCAAAATGGCTGCATAACAATCTCCATTCAGAGATGATATTTTGCACTGAAAACAGTTATGATACTTGTAACAAGCCAACTACACTTTGATCTCTTAGTCTTCTCCAAATATGTTGCAAGTAAGCTGCATCATACAGGGAGGCGGATAATGGCACTTTAGCGCTCCGCTTTGTGTCAAAACCTCCCAAATGCATGTCCCCGGTAGATTACAGCAACTAAGAATAACTCAAAGTTGTTGAGACATCATTTAATACTGCGGTAGAAAGCTAGCGTTGTGGTAATTTGCTCAAACTGTTCCAGTTCATGTGCAATTATGGGTTCCGTTTCTCCCAAGATCTGATCGAGTTTCTCACCGCCATTCAACAAACTTCATATTCAATGCAAATGAACGCTTGGTTATCCAGAAACGTGAAATTAGGCGACACAGACGTGCTGACCAACGAAAGAGAAGTAATATTATTTTATGGGCGTTAATTTATATGGGTTGTCGTTTTCACCAAGTAAAATTATGTTGTGTGATATATAGTTTGCAAGAACTCGGTTAGAAGTGTTCTTATCTATCCCGTACGTGAAGCAGTGGTTGCTGTCCTCAGCAACTATGCTATTTCTCTATATAGTTTGTGCAGTTTTTCTCAACGGCCGTTGTCTGTTTGGCTAATTATAGTTTTGGTTTGTGTACGTGCATCCTGTAGTCTTTCTTTTTGTCCTCATTTAGGTTCATTAACACTCAATTCATATAAGCGCATAGAGTCTAGTCAAACCATTTACTCTGCTTGGCGTAACTAATATGAATGTATCATTACAACTGACGAAATGACGCAAACAGTTACCACACTGTGATGTCAACCCAACCAGCCAAAAACTTGGGTGAGTTTTGATTTTGCTGTATTCAGGTGGTTGCCAGAAAGTCACAGCAGAGATGGAGTTGGAAACAGTATAGTATAGCGCATGGATGTCAGCGCCATTGGTATCGCCAGCAAATGGTTGATGCTGTTGTTAAATGCTGATTATTTTAAGGAATAATGCACAGGTAGAGGAGAACGTAGGAAAGAAAGCGCCAATTGAAGGCTTTCGGCGTAACATACAGGCGAAGGAAGCGAGTGCCCTTTTAGAACGGAGGACGCAGTAAGGATTATTGGTTGCCTGATTCGCACGCGAGTCCAGCCAAAATCATTGTTTTCTAACAATTTCTGTCGCCTAACTTCACGTGACCTTTAGACTTATTTCCAAAGGGCCAAAGTATAAGGCAGGGTGAGAAGTCATACCAATTGACAAAATGTGAAAGCATTTGATTCCAAGTGTTTGTCGACAGCAAAGATTATATCGCATATGAACTGAGGACTGTAAGCCGAATACGTTTACGGTAAGGTCCTTACGAATCGCCTGCTAAATGTACTGGAGGAAAGCTATATTCGGTCGGCTCGTTCGTTGGGTTCATCAAATAACGCTTTATTTTACAAATAACTTGTGTTTTGTAACGCTGGCACAAGTGATAATCGGAATATTCGGAAGCAACGCGAGCACTTGGGTGAATGAAAATATCACTTTAGTCGCAAGAGAACGGCTAATTCAGCTTTGTTTTGATCCAGGAAACATCCGATCCCAACTTACGATATCAAACAAAGAGTCTTATCTTGCACAAGCTGAAAATACAAAGGACAGTGAACAAAGTTGATTGAACAACCCCCGATATTCCTATCTTGATGATACACCCAATGTCACTAAAACGAAAATGCAATTACTGACGTGTAGAGGAAACCACTTATCCTTTCAAAGTGTACGGTAAGGTGGGAAAACGAATCAACCATGAAGAAACCTGCTTTTCTACGCAAAAATGGAGCCATACCCAAAATAAAATTGGGGGATTATTCACTTAAAGAGTTGGAGAAAAACTTGTAAATGATAGTATTCGGACTCATCCATGGCGTAAAGCAGTTGTTGGCGGGAAAATAGCTTGATAGTATGAATTAAACTCCGTCTATAATGTCTCTTTTCATCCAGTGTTACGCTTACTTGAGCATTATGGTAGGAAAATTTTTATAGAAAGCATTTATTTACCTCCTCACTTAGAGAACACTCCTTTTCTAAGTGAACTTAGTCTCAGTTTCGGTGCACTAAAAGTGGGCGTTTTAGCCTTTCTTGAGGAGTTTCATATTGATTTCTAAGATTTTTGCTTCAGTTTACCGCCTGAACAATGATAATTTTCCTTTTCAGTCTTTTGGATTAGACCTGGCACTCATACGTGCCACGCAAACCGAAGTCGTTTGCGTCAGATTCTGTATGGCTTGTGAAGTTGCTGTCTGTGCTAAGGTGTCGTCTAGAGGGGTCGCCCAATGAAATCGACTAGACTGATTCTTCTGAAAGTTGCGGAAGAAGATGCATCTGGAGCACGATTCAAGGAAGTAACTAAAGGTGATCCACTTCGAGTGTTAGACTTGCCTAACTGATTTATCTACAGAAAGACTCCACTGATAATCTTATGAAATTTTTGGATCACTTGGAACCAAAACCCGATTTGCTGGATGTCAATATAACGCGGCAAATGTGTTTAGACAAAGAATAACTGCTGATTAGAAACACCGCTTGATTCTAAGTAGCATATGTACTTTGACAAATAAGTGCAATGTTTCTAGTATTGCAACTGGAACATAGAGTTTAGTGTGTTGAAAGTAAATAGCATGATAATGCCTAGGCAAGTACGGACTGGTGGGTGAAGATTAAATAGATTGAAGGAAAGTTTCTGGAGATCGGTTATGCGAATCGGCATCAAGTTCTCAAGGAACGCAAGTAGGTTGTAATATTAGTATCAAACATTGGTCCTTCGCGTTCTATGCTTCATGGTAATTTAGCAGTTTAAGGGCAAACGGCACTCAAGTCAGCGCATGCTTTACCTATAAATTCACAAAAAAGTGTATGAGTTCTACCTTACTACAATGTCCGTCAAAATAATCGCACGTCTGATTGAGTTTCCGCCCTGCAATTGAAGACTATCTATGCAGAAAACCAGCTGTTTGATTCTTATCGGGAATCGTCAGTAGCGCGCATGGTGCGAAACTCAAAGGAGTTAGAAACACGTGAGATTCCGACTGGTGGCTTGAAAATTTCACCATTGGGCTACGAACGGCTGAACAGCATCGTGGTTAACTCTCGCTTAAGGTATTCTACCACTCATCCTTCAAATGCGAAATCCACATCACGTGCTCACGTGTTGACTGATGCCTTGAGTGGTGGCTTGTCAGACAGAAGTTTCACTCATCTTGTGAAATTATGCCTCCTTTGAGGTACTTGTAGACTTTTGGTAGTGTGAAGTGGTTCGGGTACATCCGATTGAGATTTCGTTTTTTGAGTGAAACCATTTGGGCTGAAAAGGTGAAAAGCACTGTAAAGGTGTTTGATCCAACGTTCTTCTGTTGGTCTTCATAGGGAATTGAATTTTGCGTTTTTTATTTCATTTTGGATTGCATAGACATAGATCTGTTAAAAGTGAATTCCTTCAAAATTCCTTTTAATGTGCATACGTTGATTTGCAGGAACCTTTTGAAGAAGTTCGTTTGCATGCATTTTTTACGAAAAGCCTTCATGCCCTCCACAAATTAGTGCAATATGTGATCCAGAGTTGCAGATATACACGGTGGATAAACGGTTAATTCAAACCTGTTATTTCAGAAGGAGATCGACAACCAAATCAATAATTTATTTATGAGGAAGCACTCTGGAGAACAAGGTTCTGAAACCGATCGAATTGGTATTAAACCACTCCACCTGAGTCCCATCTTTTGTAAGGCTTTTAGTCACCCTAACAACTCATACTCAACACAATTTGCATGTGATTTATAGGGGAGATTTGCTTGCTTGCTCGTCTGTCAGCCTAAGAAGTTCATTGACTTGGTGACTTACGTACTTAGCCCGACAAATCTTCTGTGTCAAAAGCTAAAAGATTCCCAACAATAAACTCGCCAGTAGCCAATCAAATCCTTCCAAAGCCATGATGTTCCAACCGCGCCAAAATGTTCCCCAGCCGACTAAAAATAACACATACTTTCGGGACTCAGTAAAAAGGTCAAAAAACCTTGATAAGCTTGTTCTTTGTCATTTTTGTTCCATTCTAATCCTTTGACCTCGTTCGTAATGAATTGGATATGGATCTCCTTAGGCATCGAAAAATTCAAGACAGCATGTGGTGCGATCCGTGCATTAAATGCTCGACAAACGAACGGTCGACGATCAGTGGATGCAATGAAGCATTTGCTAATATAATGAGCTGAAAAACCTGGTTTAGAATACAGCAAAACTATTGATTAGGATGAATTGATTATTTGACATCGCTGTCAATACTGCATTGGACTTAGGCAGAAGGAGCCTCTCAGAGAATGTGGTCGAAATTAATTACACTGAGTAGACATTTTAGTGTTTGTTCCGTCTAGTTTCGTGTTTTCATGCACAAATTTCGAACGTCTTAACGGTTTTTGATGTTTGTCCACCAATAGGTTACTCAGCAGTGATAGAAACGCTGACCAACAGCAGTCTGTACGTGGATGAGAAACCTGTCACATATCATTCAGAGAGGACTTGGTCTTCCGACTAGGTCTTCCTGAAAGTAAAGTGTATGAACAGGGCAAACATAAATTTTAGGTCTGCTTACCAAGCATGGAACTAGTCTTGCCAAAGAGTCGTTGCTATCCGGGCTGGCATTCCATGATACTGTCAGTCGAAGTCAGGGAGTCAGGGAGAGTGTTGCTATGCAGAAGTTCGGCAACTTAGAGGACGGTGGCGTAATGGTGGTGCACAGATGTTTTTGCTTTATCAAAATCTAAAAATAACTTATTGTTTGAAGCTTGTGAAAACTGTTTTCAGAGGTGTTTTCTATTGACAGTAAGTCCTTGAGGTCCCGGGGCTCCCGGTGTTGATTTGCTTTTTGTCTGTTCAAGTGAATTTGGCGTCCTAAGTCTGCACTTCTATGCAGCCGGAGTCTAATTGGAGTTGAGCTTCATGCTCGTTGTGTAGGATCAAAGAATAATCAAACTGATTTTTCGAAGTAAAAAATAGTACAATGATACCACGTGAACGAAACAATTATGACAGACGATTACATCAGTAACCGGTGCGCATTTTCCTAATTCAATCTTTTGATTATTGATTTTTCTCAGACTGCCTATAGCCTACTGACAATAATCCATCGACACCAGACGGGGTATTTTTATTTCAGATCCCATAGCCCTCGGTCAATCATAGTTTTCTACCCAGTTCATTCTTCCATTTTGTTACCGAAGTTGTACACTGATTTTTGGAGGAAGAATGCCCGTTTAATGTTCTTTTCGGCACAAATTCGAGTTTTTTGTGTGCTAATTTACCCATTTTATTTTTTTATTTCGTTGGCAGGTTGGTGCTTATTGACAGATTATTTGTAGTGATACTGCAGAATTCGGTTTCACTAAACTTGCTGCCATGGGTAAGATTGTGAATATGCGGTACCACTAGTGATCCTTTCAGGTCAAAATAATTACGGAAAGTCCAGCCAGTGAACCTGGCTAAGAGATCCCAAGTAGAGTAGCACATGGAGAGAAAAGGAACCTCAAAACTCTTTTTTGCTGACGACGTGCCAGAGCTTAGCAGTGCTTATTTGATGTTAATTGTATGCGACCCCATATTGGGGCGTAAATGGCTGGGTATGAGAAATTGCCGTTTCACTCATTAGATGTGCGTCAAGATACAGGTAATTTTGGTTCACACCCGAAGCAAAATTCCGTTGTTCTGGTGTTCTTGGGGCTCGTTTGATGGTACGGTAACAAAATGCCTTTCAAGCACAATCAACACCAGGAAGGCACTTGGCTTTTATGTGATCAGTTTAACCCGGATTCTACACACCGAATTTGAGATTTGAAATTGATGCTTTTCCATCCAGGAGCCACTAAATCGTTCTGCTTTCTCTTATTCAAGCCTGTGCAGATATATTGAGCTGTACTTCCCGATATGACGTAAAATTTTACTGTTTTTAAATCAATGTACACTGGAATGTTGTATAATACTCTGAATTTAATCTGCCTGAGAGCAGTCAGTTAGAATAGAGCAGTGTCAAATACTTTCGTAAGGACTATACTGAATAACATAAGCTGCTCATGGTTCTACTAGATATTTGACATTGAACGCCTCTGAGTTGCAGGTTATTATTTGTGAATTTTTATCAGTGTTTATCGAGCGAGATGCTGCCGGTAGTTTCCGCACGCATATCATCGGATTAATGAACATGCTCGTATTCATCGCATGCGGACAAGTTAGACACGTCCAAAATTTCGGACATTTTTGGAAGCAGTTCTACTTAGTCGAATGCCAGGAAGTCATGTAACACAGTGACTGACAACTTGCACTTAGCCATCTCTCTCCCCCTTTAATCAGATCTTGCTATTTCATTGGTTTTCGCATAGACACACCCCACCTAACTTCCAGGTTATGGACACGAAACAATATAGATGCAAAATTTCAAATTTTATAAAAATTGACCGTTTAGAGCAAATACCATTGTGAAGATATTTTATGTTCCAAAACAACTCAGCTAAGTACATGCGAACGTGTGTAGAATAGCGTCAGAGGAAATATGGCACGCCTTAGTTAACTCGATTCTCGGAGGATTCAATTAGTCCACTGAGTTGACTGGTTATTGAAGATTAGGCTGAAAGAAGAGTGTGGTGCAATTCTGTACAGCAAGCATGTCAACATGCGTTTGTGCATAATTCAAGTGGAAGACCTCTTGAACAGAGTTCTTCACCAACAAACAGAGACTTACTCCCTTGAAAATTATTTTTCCTAAATATTTCTAACTAGTTTCATGGGCTGTATGCTGGAAGAATTAGGTTTACTAACAACTTCATAGGTGTCCCACCGTAGGAAAGCAAAAAAACAGACAACATGGCAGGATATGTAATGAACGGACCTTGGTGATTGATTTTCGTTCTTTGTCCTACTGACCATATCCACACTTTATCAAAATAGAATTCTAAAGCATTTTATATTGGGCGATACACTTTTCCTGTCTCTTGTATGTTGTGATTCGGTTTCATCTTCCAAAAGAAAGATCAGCACCACGGAATAAAAGTGATTCTCAGGGATATACTTGTAATTTGGGTTGATTAATCTGTGCAGTGCAACCTTTAGAACGAAACATCACAAGTGAACAAGCCTGTCCTTGCAGAGGTTACCAGTGACTTTTGGAGGCACGAACACTTGCCCATGTCGTTGTATCACCATCCCTAGGCAGGTGCACTGAACAAAAAAGGACCGATGACACTCGATGCTCCTGCATTTTTTGATAACAAACAACGTCCATAAAACTATTACTGTCTGGGTTAAGAGACTGAGGATGTAAAAAGATGTTGGCTGACAGAATGTTCTATCGCATCACTATAGTCGTGTGGGGGTTGATGCCGGGCATGACTTGCTCTTCACTTCCCAGTCCTGTCGAAGCATGTACGCGCCTTGTACTGCCGTCAGATGCATATCGATTGACTGAGAATACTTTTATCAAAACCAGCCCATTTCCTCAAGTGGGCATACGTCAAAATGGAGCCCATGCACAAGCAAACAAATGGCACAAATGATAGCCGTTTGAAATAAGAATTTACCAAATGTCTCGTCATAGATGAGAATCACTAGATTTACTTACCAGGGCTTGATCATCTGATATTCACCTCTAACTTCATAACTGCCTGGCGGGCAATGTCACCTGAGCACATTGGGTACATTGTTTGAGCTGGTTTTGCCCTTTCTATGTTTAAGCTACTAATAAGTTTCAGATACCCATTCCTTACGTCGCGTGAAAAACGCATCCGATCGGACAATTACCCTGCTGCAAGTTTAGCTTTACAAGTGAAAAGCATATAAAAATTGATGGCTAAGAAATGTAGCTGCAGGCAGTGAAAATTTCGAGAATTGAAATTAGGCGACCGAATCCCGCTAGATCCTCTTGGTGAGGAGGCACTTAGAGGACAACATTAAAGGGGCTGAAAAAGCACAGGACTTTGATAAGATTCTTGCAAGATTGTTAGATGTTAGGCACAGTCATCTCGCTGTTTAGTAGTAGTCAAGTTTAACGCAGGCTTCGAAGTAACGTAAGCTGAATTTTAACTGAGTATTTTTCGTCATTTGACCTAACCCTTATCCTATCAGGATATTCGAAAACGCGTCGGTCTTCAAGTGGCTGTCAACTGTTCTGCGATAATCCAAAGTGTAACGTGTTTAAGACATACAAGCAAGAGATAGCCGAAGCTCTCATAATAAATGACATATTTGGAAGAATTCAAATATCTTTAAAATTAGGTACCACAGGCCCCTGTAGCATCTCGTTGTAGCGATCGGTCCAGCTGTATACCTTATATGGTCGACTCGTTTGGAGCCAGCCGGCTTGTCCAAATACGATTGGTGAGAGTCATCCTTTTGTACGAAGCACTTGCAGGGAAAATTCTATGGGTTGACCATGTAATAAAATTGTCAACTTAACATTAAGTCCATAATACATATTACAGATATTCGTGATATTTAAAGATACCTGATAAGGCCAAGAGGTTAATTTCTATCTTACAAGCTTAAATAATATTCACTCTGCTGACCAACAACTCGCGATTTGTAAGGATAGTTTGCGGCTCCGAAAGATTTATCTAAATATTCCAGAGACAGGAGATGACTGTTCGCGCGACAGGTGAAACAGTACCTTACTAATGTTTCGGTTTCCAAAAGGTCCATCGGCGAAAACCAAAACGAATACATTCAGTTAGATAACTAGCTACAAGAATAACTAGCCGGATAACAGGAAACTAGAAACACGAGTTTTAAAGCTCAAATGTCTACTTATTCAGAGATTCATGAGGAGGTTTCATTAATCTGCTGTTTACCATGAATGGAATAACTGATCTTGCGTAAAAATATTCGATATTTTAACGTCCACCAGGATGAACGGTGGAATTTTGAGGATATTCATTCATTCTTGATGCCTCAAGGCATTTTTCATTTCGGACTGCAGCGAACGCGTAAGGCAAGAAAAACAGTAAAATAAAGCCAATTATGCCACAGCAGTGAGCATTTGGTCAACCATTTATGGATAGAGAGGTGCAAGTTTCCATTTCAGGCAATTTCTTCTAACTTAATTTTAAAGCTGTGTAATTTGAGGGTTGCTACTGATTTTATGTCAGCCCGTTCACGGCAGAGCACATCCTATTGCTTTACTAGTTAGCGAGTGAATACGATCATCCTCTCAATTTTCAGTGATCGCATCGGCCCTTAAAAACTTCAGTTCGCAGTCCTTAAGGAACATTTGGTAGATCACCGTGACAGTCATGTAGAGCATGTTCACTGCCAAGGTATTCTTCCTGTTCGGTTACCAAATTTCGTAGAACCTATTTATTTTCTTAAAATATAAATGTATTTCTGAGCAAAGCTTTTTGTAGATTTGTTTGAAAATCCTTAAGATGTTGTACATGCATGTGAAGTTCACTGACTTCTTTGACCTTAAGTGACATTCGGAATGCGTAAAAAATTGTGTTTTGAATAAGACTGCTAGTGGCTTATCATAGCGAATAATCGCCGAAAGCCTGCTGCCTGTCTTCCAAAAATCCAGTGTTATAGTACTGGTAAAATGTGAGCAACTCAATCTGCTAACGATAATCAAGCCTCCAAAATTTCGGAAGGAATGAACTTGCTTACACAGTGCCTGCACTCTACAAATAATTTAAGTGAAACAGAATTACAGAAAAGGGGAAATATGTTGATTTGTTGAAAGGACTGGTTAGTATAATGTGGGTCAAACCGAATGCTCTCCCTTGCATCGCTGGTGCGATTTGAACTCAAACAGATAGGAGACAAGTATTTCCGGTTACAAAAGCATTTCGTTCAGTTTTTTAGTCTGACACTGTTGGCAATTTCGTGTCAATGAACCAGTCACGCTAGTCCGTAATGATAAATGTACAAACGACAAGAGAAAAATGTGATCTTCATATGACTTTGGCTGCCTTGGCCACACAGTTGGACAGAAAATTCTTTATTCGGAATATCTGCAGTTAGTTATTCGAATTGATCTCTCAAATGCTCTACCAGTGAAAACAGACGTGGAAATTACGTAGCACTGACAGGAAGTCGTCCTTCCATGAATTAGACTCTGCGTGAATTTCTCCACAGCGCTTCTCTAAACTGAAGGTAGTTTTCTATCAGGAAGCTAAAAAACAATCGTTTTGCAGCTGTTTTATCTTCATTTGGAAATCAAATACAGTGCGCAACTCATAAATCTTCAGGGAGCTTCGGACTCGAAACCCTCCCGTTAGCATGTAAAGACTTAAGCGCTTAACCACAAGCCATTGGTCCAACAGTGATTAACCGTCTCTTGAACAGTAGATGGTACCACTAGCCCTTCAAACACTGAATCCACACACGGTCAAGTGTTTACTGACTCTGGGTGGTGTTATGTCAAATAAAAGCTTTATTCGAGGTCAGCGCCAAGGTATTGCCTGTAGCAACACATTCTAATCAGTGCAAACCGACTGCAGCTCCTGGTTATTCTCCGCAGGTGTTTGAAGCAACAAAGTCTAACAGTAGGATAGATGTGTTGCTTGGAATTTCTGAGGAATGTCCCTCCGAGGTACGCACTGTTTCTTCAGATGTAGAGCACCTCACAAGTCCGGGTGTTTTGAACATACCAAATTTCCGATTTGTAGATTTTTCTTATGTTTCAAAGAATTCCTTGTGACATGGTACATCGTAGATTTAGAGTCCGGAAACGTAATCAAGTGCGAGCAATTTGATGGCTCGTCAAGCCAAGTCAAATCCTCCTAATGGAGGTCTACCAACAAATGCGGTACTATGAATACAATAATGAAATAATACAGTTGGGACTACGCCGGCTTTTATAACCGGTTTAGAAAATACTACTTCCTAACGAGATCCACACTAACCTGAGACAAGGTGGCTACATGTGTTGATTTAAACAACATGTGCGATGACAATGCCAAAGGGCGATTCACGTCCAGATCAGAACAAGAAAAGTGGTATAGGCACAAAACTGAAAAACGGGGCATTACGTTGTACACAATGAGAGCAGAAGGAAAGAATCAACGGGTGGGAATATTTGATTCAGTTCTATTCAAAGAAAACCATATATCTTAAATTTAAACTTTGCATTAAACAAATCCAAAAGTTCGTTTTGTGTAACCACATTCTTCGAAAAAACCCAAAGGCTTTCGAAACAGACTCAAAATAAAACCAAGCCGGCAATTTAACAAGGGAACTATTGCTTGGTACACACAGATTTGTTTTCGGCGCTTTCTGTCAGACTGGATAGAGTGCCTTTTGTATACTGCAGACTTGATACACACGAAAAAGTTGAACAAAGAAACTCATGTACAGAAAAAGCAAAGGCATATCAATTAACAGACAACGAAGCTCAGTCGAAAACCCGAAAGCTATTGCCTGTTACTGGAACTTGCCAGCTGTAAGATAGAGATTAGGAGAATGTTAATTTTCTTGTCTGAGTAGAAGCTTTTCAATCAATTCATCTCGTTGTTGTCCGAGACATCGTTCGTACGTGTATTCGATAGAAGGATCGTATCACAGGGGCATCGGTGTCCTAGTACACGGACTGAAAAAGTTCGCTATTACATTATGCTGCTTGCAGACATAGTAACTCTGTGATTTAGTCATCTAAATTCAGGCTCATTCAGGCGCATTCCGAAACGCAGAAACGAAAACTTTACGTGTCCATTATTAAAGAGGAAGGGTGTAAAACACAGGAGGCAAATGCAGCGCACAGCACTTGTTCCTCATACCGAAGATGCAAAGCTGTAGGGGAAATGAGAAGTATACGAAGTATGTGACTGCGATGTGCGGTTTTTGTCTTTCACCGAGCTAATATTTCTGTCTCAAGTGACGTTCTAGCGTATATAATTGCTTAAAAATTGATGGAGTGAGTAGTCTACACTCTGAAAAGTTTTGTTTAACAACCACTCAGGATAGCCAGCTTTTGTAGACGATTTCAGCATAACCATCACATACTCAACAAATCTGTGCTCTACACAAGACCTCTCAAGTAGATAAACTACGTTGAATGGTTTTGTTAGTGATGAGTTTTGAACATCCACCAATATCTCTTTCTTCTTGCTTCCCAAATCCGTTTTCGGGGAAATCTACACATTGGTTTGGGTCGTAAGAGAGACTGATTGTATCGTTTAGTAGTTAATCAACATCGCAGAAAATGCCGTCAGTGAACCGTCTCCAAGGAAGTTGCTCAGTAAGTTTCTAAAGTAGAGAGGGTAGGAATATAGCTGCTATCAACTTGTGGCGGTTGGCAACTAAAAGTCATTTGAAAGTGCAGAGTTACTGTTTCCATTTGGAAGTGAATTTGGCCGTCCTAAATGTAGTTTTTGTGTGTTGCAATCACTCTAGGTCGTCGCATGAAAACACATAGTGGTATTGTCAGCATCAGTCTACAGCCATGAATGAATAATCGTTCCTATCAGACAGGAGGTCCTTGAGAAAAATAAAAAATCCGAAAGTTTTTTTCGCGTAGATTATAGGTTCCTGTTTAAAATGCCCCCAAAAGAAATTGTACAGTCCATTTTGACTGCCTTACCTTCAATGGCTTTAGAACCCTTACTATTTGCTGTTCTACGCCATAGAGTGAATAAACCGCAGAAGAAAAGTGAAACTGTGAAATTTGGAAGAGGACCTTTTGCCGCAGAACTAGAAAACATTAACAAAACAATTACAGACTATGGAACAAGAAAGTTAAACTCTCAAATGTACCCTGTTTTTTAAAAAAAAAACAAAGAACCGTCTTCTTCTTGAACGCGTCTTCTTGAACTTTCCTGGATATTCAGTGACTATCATGTAATTGTGAACGAATGCTGCAAAGCAGTTCCACAAATTCCGTAATAAATCCCACCTTCTATTGGATCAAGTCGGAGTTACAAGGAAACCACATAGTATTCACATGCCCCATCAGTAGTATCCAGCGTTACACACGTACTTTCGTGGTCAGGATGAAAGGATTTCCGGCCTCTGGATAATAATTGTAGCTATTGTGAGTAACTGCTAAGCAATTGTTACCATCTTCGTGGATCTTAGGCAAAAGTGCACCTTATGTTATATGGTTTTGCACATTTTCGGATGTCAACTTCAATCATACAATTTTTCAGGCTGTTTAGCATCTCTGTCCGAAGTGTTGGACTGAGTGTTCTGTGAATGGTACTTAAACAATTTTTCGAGAAGTGTGCTATTCGGAAGCCTAAGAGTCACCCAACTGGGTGATATCTTTATTCATTTCTTGGTTGATGCCATAGGAATTAGTGTTGGCGTTTTTCATTTTTTCCCTAGGCAAGTGTTTTCGCTGAATGATTTACACATCCCTCTTTGAGAACAAAATTTGTTGTTGGTTGACAAATTGACACTATGCACATTTGTCTGGTTTAATAAACTCGATAATTTGATTTTCCGCTTCTTGTACGAGACAGACATGGACAAGCTTCCAAACTAATCGCCTAATTGCAAAACAGCCAGTCGCCTTAGCGTATCCCCAAAAGTAGTGAAAAATGTGTCAAGGTGTAAATTAGATTACGGCTTTTGTGATTTTTTCTCTGAAGCAGTCAGTGAGTTCGTCAGCCTGGATATTCAAAGCGATAATAATACCATACAGTTAGGTAGTTTTGAAGGCTTCCGAATTCCAAGATTTTCCTCATTTACGACGAGCATTTTCTTCGCTTAATGTCGACTGCACCTAAACGTAGTTCAGTGAGTACTTGTAGAAGTAGATTTTAAGAAGACATTTCTCCTGCTGGAATTGCTGCGACAAACTAAGAGAGCCATAATTTTCGTCGCAAATTGTTAGTCTACCAGTCTTTACGATACAAGCATAATAGTTACTTGTCGATACAACCATACGCACTTGGTTCTTTGTCCATGACGGTACTGGCAGGTGACAATGCGTAGTATACGACAGTCTTACCGACTATGCCACTCATCGTACATACTGATGGCTATAAGGGATACAAATAATTAGCTCTGCTAATTTAAACATCTAAGTAGAACCCAGAAATGCTTCTACTGACACCAACAAGTTAAGCAGTTCCTGCTGGTTTATCTCATTCATTATGTCAAAAGCAGCTGTTTCGCAGTACTTAAACAAAAAATGATTGTTTGCTAACAATCTTTGGAGTAGCGTCTGCTCCGAAAAGTTTCTGGGCTGACGTAAGAACGTTTGGTCTCCTTAAGAAATTTGACAAGACCGAAGGGGGGGGGGGTCAAATTGCAGACAGTCTCTCTATAATGTATTAAGAGAGTTCAGTATTAGCAACAAAATCAATTTCGTTATTCATCGAGAATCGAAAGGCATATAAGGATTTTTATGTCACTTTGAAATCGCTCCTGTGCATTCCAATTTTGACGTTGACTGTTGGCCACTGAACTGAAAAAACTCCTGGTGGGTGAATAACCTGTCTTTGTATTTTTGCTTCCTTTTAGTAATCGCAATGCTATATAGTACAAAAAGTTCCCAATAAACAATTTGACATTATGTTTCGATGGTCTATTAAACTGCAAAAAGTTTTCCCAGAATGGATTCTGAATCTGGCGCGTCCTTGACTTAGTTATGACTACGATATTTGCTATAAGAACTTGTCTTACGTCATACAAAGGAAAATGCAAGCAATTTTTCGACCAGCCTTTCGAAGTGAAGTGGAAGTTTCAACTAGGTGGTCTCGCACATTTCAGTTGCGGATCTCTTCTGTTCTAGTGTAGGCCCGCGGATCATTGTAGAGTGTTTAATCTAAACAACTGTTCTTTGACCACTCTTCCTGATTTGCTGCCCTGATCGTCAGATTTTGAGCGTCCCTCTCTCTCAAAGCGCATGTCAGGCAGATAAGTGTTTAACTCACTGCACATACAACTGTTTTATAGAAACGAAAAACGCGGAAGAGATGTAGTCCATTGTTTTATTTGGAGGTCTGCACAGAGTTTCGTCATCTGAGTACACTTACTGTTTGAGTAATTACATTCAAAGGACTTCATCGCGTTAAGAATTAACCTCATTCTTGCGCGTGCCTTGTGCAATATTACCATGGGTTGGGCGGCCTCACCGCCTATTTCACAATGTATAGAAATTGCGAATGAACTAAGCTAAATCGCCAGAAGGGCTAACGATAAAACACTTACTTGAAAAGTAGCTTGAAACCATCGGCAATGAACCCTAGGAGTTGCAAGAAACTGCATAAAAAAGAACCAGTTTTAAAGCGCAGAAAATATTTTACCATTTTCAACGGTCCTGGTTAGCAAACGATATAACAATTACTTGCATCAAGTGGGATGTTCAAAACAAATATTTTGGGAATACGGGACTGATAACTAATGTGAACAAACAATAACTATCGGAAAACGTCCTCGGAGCGAAGATAATCCGAAGCACAACACCACAGCAGGAAAGATAAATCATTTCTTCAAACAGGGTGTAATGCAAGATTTCAACTGGCTTAAGTCTAATTGCGAACGGTAAACAAAGAATTACCAAACGATTCTTAACGGTCGATTTGGAACCTGGCACCTGCTAGATATAGATGGAAATGGAGGCATTTACCAAAATTCAAATTATGGAGCATTATTTGGTCACGTGATATGAGCATAGATCGTTTCGTCTGTCCAGATTTTAAATAAGCCATCGACAGCAAAGGCTAAATCTGTGCGTAACAACAATAGAGGAAATACAAATAATGTTTAATTTGTCCTTCGACGTCATTTTTCAAACCAGGAATTTCCTTTTAGTATTATTTACTACATGGTAAAGTTGACAGCATTCAGACTCGAAGTTTGAAAAGATTTTCGTACTTCTGTCCAGACATCCTTTAGTCATCCTTCGCTTGTGCTGAAAATGACAGCAGACAAGTCGATACAGACAAGGGGTGTTTTGAGACTCTTGGAACATCACTCATTCATCAGTTACCAGAAATTTCCGTCACACTCGCGTGACAGTCTGCTATCTGTAACAATGTTCCCTCTGGTGATTGCCGTTGATAAAAGCAGTTTACCTTAGGAAAATTCGTGTTTCCTAATTAATTAGGTCCTCCAGAATCAAGTGAATACTCTGCTTTGTTCATATGTTCTTGTCAGTGCCTCCTTCAGCTGCTGGTTTTTCATTTAACCAATACATAGACTGGTTCACGGTAAAATTATAGATCGTCATTTACCTAAAACCTTGCTTATATAGGATTTATTATGAAGGCTAAAACATGCTGCAAACTTAGCGTGTTTTAAAAACGAAGAAAAACGTCATTGATATACTTTTTTCTCGCCGCGGTAATGCAGTAAAAACAACCAACAATTTGGTAACTCGATTGGCTCGTGAAGTACGTGCCTTTTCTTGGGACTACACCCGGAATCGGCGGATACAGAGTTCGGAATTTACCAGGAAACGCTCTATCTCATCGGTCGGCCAGTCGCTCACTCAGGGCACATACTGGGATCCAAAAGTACCATCAATAACATTGTTACTTGGCTCAACGTTTAAAATCGACTAGATATAATTTTGCGACCATAGGTCTTATGTGAGAATAAAGGCGTTTTTGTAACCATTTAACATTTTGGGAGCCGGATGAAGGAGACCACACAGATGGTGGTCGGAGAAAGAGAGATAACGATACCAGGTTCACAGGCATGCTGAGAATAACCGAATGTGCCTAATTATAACGATGGTTGGGATTAGTCAGGTTTCTTATCGGTATACTTTGTATTAAAGCTACCAAACATTTCGTGCCTCAAGGAATCAAGTTACTTTGAAGTTAGCAAGTTCATTTTTTGTCCCATGATGATGCGCTTACCAGGAGACAGTGTTGTATTTGTTTGTTATACAGACATGCAATATGATGAAAGTAATTCAGCCAAGTTTAGCGCAGCGCACTACAAAAGTGAGTACATAGAGCTCTTTGATTTAAACTCCCTCTACTTTTGAATAAAGTAATATTACAATTACGAATCTATTGATTGGTCTTCTGCAGCTTACTTATGTCGAAGCGCTTGAAGGTCAGTAAATGGGTTTTGCTTACGTCATATACTCTATCAGGAAATACACTGAGTTGAAAAAACAAGCGGACTTTAAAATCTTTCCTTTATGGACAAGTTTCTCCATAAAAGAATAACTAGCTAGGCTCATATTACGTGCTCCCTGTGTTGCAATGTCTTGGTTCAATGGCTTATTAGGAGTAGCTAACAGATTTAGGTTTCGTCCGAAGTAGTGGATATATATGTTTGATACCTGTACGGTGATTATCATCGCATATTCTCTGTGCCGTTGGGAACTAGTGGGCTCTGCCTCAAGAGAAACCATTAAACATATGGAGTTACCAGGAAGTTGTATTCTCATGTAATGGCTGGCAGCTGTTCTATCCCTGATTGAAACTCCAGTATAGAAATGCTCCAACAACTAGTGTTATGTTAATCTTCATGGCTTACGCGGTCAGTTCAAGTGCAGTAAAATGTTCCACGTATTTAATTATGCATCTGCATCCCTATCGTAAACTGTTCGAAGTAAAGAGTTACCAACAAGTTTGAGACATGTTCACTGCGGAGTGACTAGAAGGTTAATAGTACTGTAGAACGACTATTCTGCGGTTCTGGGGGCGTGTTCTATTAACAGGATGTTGTTCCAGGAAAAACTTCGCGTTCGGTTTGGCGAAGCTATTTTGAAATTTAGTCGATGAAAGTGTTACCGTTCCAGAACTAGAAAGCGGTTTCTACAAATACAGTCATTTGCGTATCAATCTGGCTTTCATGATAAGCTCACCTGAATTTCTCCTTTATGGTCTAAAAGTGTTGCACAAAGACCACATCGTGTTTCATTTGGAGCGACATTCAAGATATCGCAGCATATTTTCATGAAGCAATTTACTCATCAGGTTCCTGAAAACTTTTTGATAGCACACGACCGGTCTCGCCTTTTTGGAGTCCAGCAAATAGGCACGGTTTCAGACATTCTGTTAACCTTATGTTCTCGTTGGACCGAAATTGCACGAAATTGAACAACTACACTTATTAGTATATCAGCTGGTTTTCATGGGAGGCTCATCCGAGTCACTCTGTTATAGTATTATACAAATGAATGTGTTGCACCAAGGCCGCCTGTTGTTTCAGTCGGCACTTTAATCGAGATAAAGCAGTATAATTTCATGAGGCAAACAAACTTAAATGTAATAAAAAACTTGTCCATCACATTCAGTTGAAGTATATCATAAACAATGCTTTCAGGTGAGTCTTCGGTGAAAACCTGACCGACATGCAAATGAGTGTATTTGCCGAATTTCGCGCAATTTCTGTTCAAGCAAAACATAAGACTGACGGAAATTTGGGGACTTTGCGTACCTGATAAGCCCTTCGTGGGTTATAGAAGGGTCATCAGAAACCTTATAAGTCGTTTTTCATAAAAAATGGTCTGCCGGAAGTCGAGAAGAACACTTATAAAATATCAATTGTTTTCTCCGAAAGGCAGAAAATCACCTAAAATACAAGTCGTCTATTTCATAGTGTCCATTACGCCAAGCCAGGATCGCCGTGCAAGTTCATATATGAGTGATGCATGAAAGCAGCAATGAAAACGGTGATTTCCAGAGTATTACGTTCACCGGGTAGGTAAAATAATATCTGAGAAGTCGCAGCAAATTTTCGACACCCTGATTTTAGTCTTTAACTAAATGCCTACTAGGCAGAGATGGTTGTTTTATCTCCAGATATAAGACACAATTACGTATAGATTATGTGAAATCAGTGGCGAAAGTTCTCTTCGTAAGCTTCTTCGGTGTTCTTCCTCGGTAATTAGGAATATCTATTCGGAACGTCTTATGCGATCTATATCTATACTAGAGCTTATAGATCTAGTATGTTACAGTAAAAACTTTGTTTTTATTATTGACATTTAAGAGGGCATCGTGGTTTGGGGTACGGTGTTTTATATCCTTCGCGGCTGATATGGCACAGCCGAGTACCCACATTCATTGAGTTATAAAAACAAATTGGCGCTACACTGCCCTACTAAACGACATAAATAAAGTTTCCAGGTTGCCTCAAAGACAATGTAAATAACTTATTCCACAAAATACACATACCAAGCAAAGACGTCGTAGGGACACAGATTCAAAGCAAAATCACTGGTTTTTGAGGGATGGGGTCTAAAGTTAGGCAGCAAAAACCTCATGGGATTGGTTAATTGAGGGCACACACTAAGGTTGGGTTGCGAGGCACACAGAAGAAAGCCCAAAACTTCTCTTGTACCTTGTAACAGAGTGCAAGGTTTTCATGAACAGAGGCTGCTTAGGATACGGTCATCTTAGTAAATATCAAAGCTTCTCAGCCCAAACTCTGTAATAGAGCAGCTTTCTTCGACAGATACACTCATTTGCCTACCAGTTTGGTATTTAGGGGGACTCAGCTGAACCCCAGCTGATATTCTTCGTCTGAATATACCACGCAAAATTTTCGGTAAATGTGTGGATAGTGTTCTAGAAAATATGCTGCAATATCTGGAATGCCGTACCAACAGGAACAAGAGAGATTATTTGTGCAACACATCCAGTTGAAGAGTATTATAAACGAGCAACTTTCCCGTGAAGAATGTATTAGTGTAAAAATGGGAACATTTGCTGACGGAAACTCGCGAAATGCGCCCACCTGATGAGCCTCATGAAGGGTAAAATCAGTGGTGGACTTTTAAAGGATTTTTTGCAAACCTATGGGACTTTTCTTCATGAAGGAGCATTGTCGATTGCAGTGACTGTTTTTCCTCTTTGAAAAGTTATTTGATAAGAAATCATTGTTTTACCTTGTGCTTTGGCTTTTATAACGGACAAGTTTACCTCTAGCTTTAAACAGTCCAATTTGCAACACACTTGTTTAGGGTAACACACTCTGCTCATACAACCATCTCCACTTCAAACAAGTCATTGAATGTAGAAATTGTGAGACCTTGGCAACCAGTCATTTTAGTCGGCTCGTTACAAAAATCTGTCGGGTCCATCTGTTTCTGCCGTGACTGTTTTAACCAATAATGAATGTACATTCACATACACGCAGACAGGCAGACGAAAGTAGGTGCAAAAGTACCTGTGTTGTCTCGACAGCGCGACTGGAAAACGAATATGCTGGCAATGAATGAATGCGTTCAATTTGTGACAGTAGACGGTCTACAAATTGGGCAAAAGAATTGCATATCCAGTGCAGACAGCAGTCTAATTTTGTCACATTAGTGATTCAGATGCTGCGAGCACTCATGGAGCGGATCCGAAATGAACGTGAATTTCGATCATTCTGTTCGTCCGCAGTGGACAGAACGATGTGTCTGAGTGGAATTAATGCCTAATAGAGGTATTGTGGCACATCATCCTTTCACGATGTTTTACGCAAGTGTGCATTCGACAGTTCGTAGTTCACTGCCCACCATCGCACAATTGAAAAAACAATTACTTTTGCAGGTTTCAAGTTTCGAGAGGAAACTGAAATTGGTCACTCTAATGGATTGGTCTTTGGGATGGATGACTGGTCGTAATGTGACGACGTTACTGCTTCCAAGCTGCATTTTTTATTCAGTTTTGATAGCAGTGAGAAAAATTTCAAAGGATTCAATCATTTCAAATATTGATAAGTCGTTTATTCGGCTTTTTGACTGATTCTCAATTGATTACTTTAGATGTACCTGACAGAAGTAGTCGTACGGCTAGTATAAACAAACCAAACTTCCGGTTCATAGTTTGCACAAAACCGGTTTTTTGTAGCATTAAATCCCTACCGAGTTTACTTGCACCCAGCGCTTGTCTTTGTCTGTCCGGTAAATATCTTTTCATTAAGTAAGTTCCCACCTCTTACAACAGTAGATAAAGGGGAAATGTCCACTTGCATATTTTACAAAATGGCTCAAAATTTTCAAAATCTATTTCTTATTCCAGGCAAATCGCCAGGATATAAAATCTACATCGTGTTCATTATCCGAATGGTCGTTCACGATGGGTCATTCCAGAAATCCCTGTAAAGTTTTACGTTATTTGGTTAGTAAGTGAGCTATATATTACGTACAATGAACAACCGGGGTAAATTAAAATTTAATACGACTGTATGAGTAAATGTACCCAAAGCTTGGAATAAACCGTTTTCTTCGCAAACTAACAAATTTTGTCGAAACGGATAAAATCCGTGGCCAGGTTTCCAGGCAACCCACGCTTTTCGCTATAAGACCACTTCCAATTGCTGGAATAAAACACTGTTTCGGTAATATGCGCCGCCATAAAATTGTGTGAAACTCTGCCTCATATAGTCGAATGTAAAACCAAGAACAGCATAAAGAACGATGAAAGGAATATAGAACTGTCAGAAGTACTGCCACGTCAGTGAAATCCGGAGAATGTATCCAAAAACTCCAAAAAGGGCATGAGTTTGTGGAATAACTTGAAGTCATTTTGGCCGACAATCTTCTGCTGTGCGTAAAAGTGCCAACTAGTTCTATTGCGTTCACGAAAGCTTTTCGGCCTCCAACACTTAGATTGTTAGCACATATTGAATGTTGCCGATCAAGTTGTGACTAAGACTACCAGTTATCGGGACAAATTACCTAACATAGAGAAAGTAAAACCTTGAAATATCTCATCCTGCCGAACTGTAACACCGAGTGGTAAAGAATATTACGCCAATTTCTAATGCAGGTTTCGGCCTTGCGGTTTTTCTGAACTGAGTTGTGCGAAACTGAAGCTGAAAGCCATTTAAAAATTGACATTTGGAGACCGGTTTGCCTGGCAAATTTTATTTCTAGGGTTTCATAGATATTTACCAGCCACATATGTAAATTCAAGCGCTCTTAGGTGTTCAACACCTACTTGAGACAGTGCAAATACGTCGTTGCAAATATCTGTCCTTCATCACTTCCTAACCCTATTCCCAGGGGGGTTTGAGTTGGGTGTGCCCAAGATAAATGCTCACTACTTTTGCCAAAGACCCAAAGTTAAATTAAATGGCATTTTCGGCATAGTCGAATGCTTGTTAAACACATTCTTCGCTTGTCTGTCATATGCACGTACCGTTTCGTTGGTTATGGCTCATTGATGCACAAATAACTACCTGCTTACCATAGATTAGGTCCTCAGTCGGTGTGGAAATGGTGCAGTTGCTCGCCTTATTTATATTTTACTCATATAATGTGACAACTATTGTCTGTCGCGATGGGATACTAAACGCAAGTCTGTTTTTGGAACTAGCGTGAGCTAAGTAGTATTGCATCTGATATGAGAGATACAGTATCATGACCACAATTGTGGCTTGCACAGAATACCCCCACCGCTCCGAAAAAGCGACAGTCTGTAAGACCATCAATTATACTGCCTACCCGCTGTCTAGGAAAGTCTAGTAGCTCAAATGAAAATACGGTCGTTGATTTGTCTTCTACGCTCCAGAGTGTCTTAGACGTGCATCGTTAACGCATCGTTCTGGGATGCAATAGGGAAACTTACTTTACTACAGTAATATCAGTAATATCTCACATGAATTAAGGAATTGTGCGGATCACTTATAAGCATACTCTGAACTACTTTGCAGACGAGGCAGCCGCATCACTATTGCTCACCCCACGCTCGAAGACTACAAGCCACGTGTGCACTAACTAGGTCATTGCCAAGGGGGACGCACAGAGTATCACATCCTCTCGGCACATATGATCACTGAAGGAATCGGGAAACCACATGCCAAGAATATATTGAGCGCATCATCCTGATTTAATAATATGCAAGACAGTAAATAACCAAATATTACTGCGAGGAGTGCATGATTACCTAACCTCACGAGTTCCCCAGTCTGTCAGGAGTCAAGCCATCTTTATCTGGATGAGCGCATCATGGATTGCATCCAAGCCATCTCTATCTGGATGAGCGCATCATGGATTGCATCAAAATCACCGATACACTAGTTTTTAGCTTTGGCCAGTTCCTCGTTAGAAGATGAATCTGTGCCTCTGAAACTGACGAGTGAAAAACATTCACGATAGGGGAGCTGTTCTACAATGGTGGAAACATTCACTCACGTCTTGTTGGGGATGACACTCTAGGGTCATTCACGTCTGTTATAAGCAGACCGGGAACTTCCAATCTGCGAACTAGTTAGATCATCGGCTTTATAACGGAAATACTTCTTCGGTTGTCCGCACTAAGCAGACCGGGAACTTCCAATCTGCGGACTAGTTAGATCATCGGCTTCATAACGGAAATACTTCTTCGGTTGTCCGCAAAATCTTGCACTTCAGTATGAGAATGAGGAAGTCATTCTGAGAGAATTGTCAGCAACTATCACTTATGAAGTGCGCATTTAAAGCTAATTTGGTATTATCTTTGTTGTTGGAACAGAGTAATATGGCAAACCGTTCTTCGGAAACATATTTGTTTGTTTTTGAACGTTACAGTAAGAGAAGGCTGGCTACGGAATGCGATATCAAAAGCTATCATTTATATATATCAAAAAGGGGAATTTATGAGAGTAAAACAGTGGATCGGGGCCAATAACCTAGTGGATCGCTGTCAAGTCTAGGACAAGTAGACAGAGTGGTTCTGATAGGTTTGCACGTATAAGCCGGTTTCACTGAAAAATTCATGGTAACAATGAATGATACTCCTGCATTGGATTCCGTTCTGATTACTGCAAAGAATGTGTTCGTGATCATTAAGGTAGGGTTTCTTGTCTCTAATGGTTTTTGGCTGGAGGAATTTTCGCAAGTGTATTTGTCGCTGAACGGCGGGTGGTTGGCTATACAACGCACTTGCTGCGTCTTCCAGATCATACGTCATTGGCAACGGACCCCAAGGGCAGAGATTAAATCGTGGGGATTTGAGGGAACCGTATTTTTTAAGAAAATGTGAAACGACTACTTTTGAGAGTACAAAATTTCAAACAGATGCATTCTGGAATACAAGCCATCCTTCAATCTCGTTTTCTTCTAGTAGTTTCCGATTGCATTTGAAAGATTAAGAAACCGTATAAATTCGCTTTGCCTTTTATTCACAGAGCTATTCCTAATTGCTTTTCACGAGTGAATGTTCAGGGATCGCACATTTATCCTTACAGTTAGGCTTATGGCTAATTAACTCAATTAAGTTGTTTAGTAGTGCGTAGGGAAAATACACTCTAAACCATTCAGAATTTGCTTCTTAGACTCCGAGAATGAACATTAGGACGAGTGTATAGGAGCATTTACGAAAAAAGGCTGAAACCTGCCACAGTGAAATAAATTTTTGCCGGTCACTAAAAGAACCTATTGGAAGGATAAACCAATAATTCCTGAGTGTTAACAACCTTTTCATACAAATTGTAATTTGAGTGTTATTAGGCCATATCAGCTCATGTTGAGTGTTTTTGTCTAGTAAAATGACGGCGCACTAATGGACATGCTTCATAAATAAATGTTGTCAAAATTGCTTGCCCCGAGTCCTAACGAACATCTAATAGTTGGTGCGGGGGAGCGGTCAACATGCTGACAATCCGGTTAGTAGAGCTGCATTTTACCAAAAACAGCGTTGTAAGTCTTACTATACGGATGAGAGGTTGCAGAGGATTCCGAGGAGTGCCTTCAGCAGAGTGAGATTATGTAACGACATGCCCATATTTTTATGTTTGTTTAAATATCTATCCACAGTAAACTTTGCTTAGGAAAACTTCGCAATAGCCAATGCAGTGATCGGCGATTATTCGGAAAAAAAACTTGTCACTAGGTTTGTAGGGTGGAGCAACTGTATTCCCACTATGATTTCCCAATGTCCCTTACTGAAGGTGCAACGACTTTGGGATTTCTTAGCACTATTATTCATGAACACTAAAAACGTCCAATTGGGTTAGTGATTTGCAACGCTCCATGGGACAGCTAAACTCTGATTTACCTCGTGAACTGGAATGGCCACCCACTTGAGACAGCGCACAAGCCGGCCAAAATGATTTCGTTAACATGCCGGAAGTAAGGAAAAATTAGGCCATGTTTCTTACCGTACGCAAAAACTGAATGTTTATGTGAGCGTGAATGAATGAGATGTAGATAAAGGCGCTCTTTGGAAATTCGTTCCAAGTGGGAAGAAAGTTCTGTCGACAGTGAAAACAGTTTTATTTTTTTATCAACCATGTTAGATCAAAAGGCGCGCTATCTAACAACAATGCTGCTGTCACACTCACACTGACTGAATAACGCCGAAGGAATATTGTGTAACAACGATGAAATCGAAACAAACCAATGAACAGATAGCTGAAAAAATGAATGCACGCATTCTAAATCTATTGTTTCCTTTTGTGTACATAATCTGGCATGAAAGGATAGTTCCTTTGGAAAAATAGTTACCGTTTCATTGGAAAACTATCAACCACAGACATTTCTATTATGAATAGTTGGATGGCCGTTTAAGTCTTCTGAGTCTGTAGAAGCAAACACAGCATTAGCACAAACGATTTTTCATACGCTTTATTCTTTTGCCCCAACTGTGGGCTAGAATAATACAGACAAAAACGAGGTCTAAGTTCAAGCGGCTACTGAAAGACTGAGGTTTAGGTAAAGATCAAGCTTTTTCGAGCACTCTGTGGAAAACTAATTTATATATGTGGAAGTTGTATCCAGGATGATCTGTGGCTCAAATTGTGAACGGTTTTCCTGAGAGAAATTAACTGTGGGAAATGGTGAGGATCCATCGATACATTGCAAGACATTTTTTTGCCTTAGGTGGTTTCTGAGAACAAGGTGATTTTTTCATTCGTTCTCTTATCGGTAGGTTTTCCGAGGATTTTTCAGTGGATACAACCTTGAAGTGCGAAGCTTTCGCGCTAGATGGAGAAACTTTCGGTGCTACGTGATTCAGTGCAGGTAATTTAAAACTAACGGTTTGTTTTCGGCCCGGGGTTAGTTTTTGTGTCTACTGACGCAAATATTGATGCGATGCTTGACATTGCTACTGTATTAATTCCAAGTATCATTTTTAGCCAATTCTGTGAGCAGTTGTTGGAATTTGTGTAGCGGTGTCACAAGGACTCCGAATCAACCAATGAGGTCGGTTAGGTGTTACGTCCTGTTGGGCTCCCACGCGGACCCTACGAAGGAATTTCCGAAGATCTCACAGTGCCCAATTTGAACGCACTTTAGAATATCTGCAATGTTATTTGAGTACAATAATCGATCGGATATCCGCAAACTGAGACCCAAAACTTACCTCACCGATTGCTGAAGACATTTTCAATGGGGTTGAAGAATTTTATGCCACAGGCTCACATCAAAAGTTTTGGCTTTCAGTAAAGCCGTGTTGATTAACCAACATCAGCCAAAGTTTTGCGCACAAGAGATCTTAAAACGAGCCATCAATTTGCAGACATGCATGTACGTTGGAGGCAATTGAGAGAAAAAGTTCGAGTGTTGTATGTTCAGAAAGTCTTACGGGCAGTCATCGGACGCAGCAAGTTCACGGCGTCTACTTTGAGTGGGTGGTATAGCGAAAACGGGCTCAGCCCGCAAGTGAGATTGTCTAAATTGAAGTTCTTTCATTGGCCAGAACATGGGCCGCTGCTGAGTTCAAATGAGACCAAAAATCGAGTCCAGCGCTCCTCTTTATAGCGCAGACTTCAGAGCAAAACCAGAGCAACATTGGTCGATGCAAACTAACAAATAGAAACCCCTAAGTTTTTCTCAAGATGTCTGATGTAACGCGGACAAACAGCAGGGAAATTGCAGGGCTTCGTCTTTTCTCTCGAATGAATACGACATAGTTAGGCTACCATCTGCTTAAAGTATGCCATGCATGTGTGTGGATAATTCATGTTCCTAATTAGTCTCGGGAAATGAGACATTCAGAACAGAAAACAAATTTCGCTGTGAGCAGATTTATGCCAAAGCTGACATACATAATCATAACCACGATATTAATAGAACTGTTAATTTACTGAAACGCATTAACGGTTTCAAAATACCATTTATCCAAGCATTTTATATCATTTTACACGTACAGGTGAGTTATCTGTCTACCCTTTATTTTCGGTCTCCAGAAAATCCCCTGATTGGAGCGTGAATAAAGTACATAAAACAGTCCATTTTAATCCTTGGGGGAGCTGTGAAACTTGTACACAATTGCAACCTCGCAGAAGTGAAAAATGATGAATGTTTTAGTGGCCTCAGTCTCGTTCTATCTTGCAGCTATGTGCCTTGGAAGTTTAGACACTGTAGGTCTTGAAGATATTTTATCTGATTATGAGTACAGATGATTTTAGCTTAAAAGAGTACTGCACAGACTGATAACAAATTCACTGATAATCAGGTTTTATTCATTTTATGAAGACGTCCAACCATATTTAAGTTGCACCAAAGTTTTGAACGGATGAAAAGTGAGCTGGCACTTAGAGAAAGTTTAATCCACTACAAGGACGATTATTCATTCATCCGGTCTCTAAGGTTTACAATTTTCACTTCTTTTTGGAAATATACCCTGTAAATCCATTGAACTGAGCTGAAGGTTAGAGGTTATGAGGCACGGAATTATTGCAGGTATTTAAAAAATTGATATCTTAACAGTTCTTGAACCGGCCACATGTGCAAGTACAGATGCATCTTTCGGAACTTTTGCAAGTTCTGGACCGTAATCGTCATTTATCTATCGTTAAATAGGTTAAGAAATTCACACCCGCATTGTCCTCTATGGCATTCCGGAGAGAGTGTGAGATTCCTAGGTTATCTACAGTGTCATCACAAACTTTATTCTACGTCTACAAATTCCTGTCTGTAAAGAGCAGTTGAAAGTTAAAAAACCCCGCTTTCAAAGGCAGGAATACAAAATTGAATTGAATTTGCAGTTCGATTGGAAACAGCTAATGGTACTCATGTACGCGTTAGGACTAATTCGATTTGGCATGCAGGCATAACATTAACGTTTAGATCATGGAGGTGAACTGTAGCGCCAATTACGCAAGAAAGTAAAATATCATGTGCTGTGCTGTTAGTATTACCAAGATGAATGTATCCAGGTCCTAAGTTGCAGTTTTTACACATTTTGACTGCAAAAATATAAAAGCTACCAGACGATTACGAAATAAATTTAGTCACAGGTGTATTTTCAAGGCATGATTTCCGCTGGTTACAGAGTCCTAACTTGCGGATGAATATTTTAATGATACTTGAAATGAAAAATTTACTGTTAGACAACATAAAGCGCGTCCAAAAACCTATGACTGTAATTAGTATGTGGTGATAAGCAGATTGAAACAATCCAAAAAGCCGACCAAAAATAATGATCAGCCAGCTGTTTTACCGGTGCTTTTTCAAAGAGATGTTGAAGTCTAGCTGCCTTTAGAAGAACGGCGTGCCTGAGTGAAACGGTTTAACTGACAGTCACTTCACACTCGTCTCAACAGTCCTCCTAACGCCCTGGCGCAATTTATCTGACAAGTTATCGCCAGAACAAGGAGAAGCTGTTTTTCAGCCTTGCTGCTATTAAAGCGCGTGAGCGGTGCATGGTGCATTTGAACCTTGGATTTCTGCTATGCGAAAGGGCGTATTACCAGCACACCACAAATGCACGCTGGACTCATCTAAATAATTACATCTGAACGGGACTCCCATAGGGTCATTGAAGCCTCACTGGCAAACAAGGGTTTTCCGGAAGTCTTAATTGGCTCGTAAAATAAACAAGTTTCATTCAGTGATGCGTGCACCATCAGTTCCTACATTAAGTTTAACCTAAAAAAGTCAAAAACAAAATCGCGTGCAGTCGATAAACATCAGGTGGTATGGTTAAAGTTTGTGCTTTTTGGAAACTCTTAGACTGTCTGTTTGGTACAATGTCAGGTTAAATGTGCGCCTCTAAAAAGCAGCGAATGTTTCTTTAATTTGTGGCAGTCACTTCTGTTGTAGATAAGATGTTTATGATGTTGAAAGCAAAATTTATATCCAATTGACGTTTCGAGCAAATTGAGCTGAAAAAATTTGGTCGAGCATTTTTTCATGCTAGGCCGGATGGATCTCTTGAACACGTTCTGAACACACCCTTGCAACCAGCGTACTCTGCTGCGCAGAGTACTTTTTTCAGGTTGAGTTTGACATTGGCTTTCTCCTGAATTTAGCTTCGTTGAGAGCAGCCAGAATGGTCGGCGCAAACAAGCTTTGCAGAGCACGGTGCACCAGTTGAGCTCCCTTCTCTACACTCGGTATCGATGTTCGATTTGGTATAACAACCTCGTTTTTCTCCATGGAGCTTGTTTTCTTTGGGAGTGTCGACAATCCTAGTTTACCTTACATGATATTATCCGAACCTATCATCTTTACTGTTGCGAACAAAGAACTAACTAAATTGCGGTTCGCTTGCAAAGAAAAATTACGTAAATTTGTACACTAAACGGTTCATGTTGGATTTTGATACACACATCTTATTAACAAACCATTCGACCGTGTAAACAACGGTATGTCATGGAACGGAAGTTTGTTTTCACACTGAAACTCGTATGAAGGTGATTGACAAACGAGTCCCGTTTGATTGCTATACGAGTGATGGAATTGTGGCACCTTGTCCTAACCAAAACATATTCTTAGCTTTACATGGTGAATGACGCTTCATTTTCCCCATAAACAGGTCGGCAATCAAAGTACACACAGATGAGTTCATTGCTCTCCTAAACAGTAATGTTCTGCATTAGATTTTTAGTGTATATTTCCAAGACAGGAGGCTTTGCTTCTCTCCGTGCGGCTGGTAAAGCCAGTCGCTTATCGGAACTCGGGATATAATCGCAGACAATCAGTCCCTTCCTGAAGAACATTTGTAAAGAGAGATAAATTTTAGTGAGCGAGCGATCGCCTGAGACGTGGGAAATTCGTTATGCAAGACTATCCATGTATGTATCCATTCACGCTCCGATGACGCGGTTTGGGTGTGCAGTTAGTCCAGATACTCGATATGAGTTCAGCCTATGTTACTACTCGCGAGATTGATAAAATGCTATTTTCTCCGCCAGGAAACATGGATGAATACATTTAACTGCCAGGTTTCTTGCTGCTACTTGACTCAAGTGTAAGCGTGTAGTTATGTGCCACGACGTGTAGCAAAGTATGTTGGAACGACCAAGTAAAACACACGATGGACGTTTTTCTGTCTGCTTCAAGCTCCAAAGCTTCAAGGTTCCAAATGTCGGATGCCATAAAATTAGAGAAAAAATCCACTGAAAAGATGGATTATGGTAGACGAGCATGTAAATGGGGAAACTGAGGCACATTTTTCTGTGCATACCAATGCACTATTTGGAGAGATACTTTTAGTCCGTCATACGTATGAAGGACTCCACCTAATCTCACCAGCCGCCTGCATAGTGAGCATCGACCAAATTGCCTTTGGAACCATGGTCTTCGTATTTTTTAGGGTAGTGGCCAAAAGCTTGCTTAGTTTTTTGAGTATATTTTGTGTGAACTTGATAGCTTGTGCTCGAGTATACGCAGTTCGGTTTGGTTTTAAAAATGCTCACCATAATATCCCCATTGTGATTGTAAGATGGAGATTTAATTTCATCCAATCTCCTGGGATTTGTGATGAAGAAAACTCTAGGCCATAAGGCGATAAAGTGTAAGAGTTTACAGTCTGGCGGAAATAGTTTGAAAACGATTCAATCACCTGAAATTACCAAATAGTACCCTCGTTTCCTGCCAACCACTTTTGTCACTGGTGTGATTTCGATAGAGAGTAATTACGGAAAGAGTCTTTATTTACCTTTACTCAACGTAGGTGTGACACTAATCACCTCATCAATTTCTTGATGAACTGCAAAAAGATATGATTCCTGTGAAAGTGAGCAAACTATGTCAAAATATTGTCAGAGTTTAAGAAAGGTAAAGACGGATGTTACGGTCTGGTAGCAGGTTGGGAACAGTTCACCAGGTAGTAAAGCTTTTTCAACTCTATAAAACTACTCAAGTAGTTCGCACCACTTCATTTCGGAAAAGTCATATCAATGCTGTCTGCTGGGCTCTCCACGTATTCGTGTTGAGCTGCAAAATGGTACCATGGTGGACAGAGTATGGTAAACATGAATTAATCAAATAACGGTGTTGAGCTTATCTTGTGCTTTCATTAAACTACGATATTGAAAACACTGAAAACCATGTTATCCGTCGTGAGTACAGCACTTTTGTTGCGCTGTCCATGCGAAAAAGTTAAAATACAAGTTTATGTAGCTAGGCGAAAAGCGACACTTGTGAAAAGGACAATTATTTGGTGTGTAGAGTCAGTCGTGATTACAATTCAAAATAGCATCTGACTCTCCAAAAATCATTTCACAGATTTATTTCCAGAAAACGCGACCAGTAGTGACCATTTGCAGATAGTAAGGATACGTTAGAGTGTGAATAACCAGAATACATCAAACATTGCAGGATATACCTGCTTTGTAAGCCAACTTTTGTAGGTGGGATTTCTAACGGAAAGACAACTCTTAAAATCCAAAAAAAACTTATTTTCAGATATTTTTGCACAAAAAACGGAACGATGCATTGTAAGCAGGAGAAAGATGCGTTTTCCTGCATCGTAGGATGAAATTGGTATCTCAGAAATTTCACTTCAGTAAGTATGAGATCACAGTGAACTTTAAATGAATCTCGCTGTCGAGAGGTTCCTAAAATAATGCATCAAATTCCGACGTAGCGCTGCATGTATTCCGTAGAAAATGAATGGGCTTTTTAAAACAGATAGCTATTGCATCAGATAGGAAGTTTGAGGGCTGAACTGGATGCCAGAATGGAGACGCACTCAACAACCCACAGCGTCACAGTTCTCAGTAATACACCAACACCTAGAAGCTTGCATGGGTCCAATAGAACTAAGAAGAAAGTTCACAGAGCTGCAATTGTTTTATGTTGCAAAATTAGTATATGGAGAAATACACTCATTTGCAAATCAATTTGGTTTTTGCGAGAGACTCACCATGGAAACCAGCTGAATCTCCCTGAAAACATCAATAACAGGAGATTCAGCTGGGTTCCAAATGAGTCTCTCGCAAAAACAAATTGATTGCAAATGCGTTTTCTCAAAAACATTCCAATTTGGATTCAATTAGAACATAAGGTTGACGGAAACCCGGTGACTGCGTCTACCTGATGAACCCCAAGAAGGGCTAAACCGGTCGTGGGCTGTCGAAGGATTTTCAGCAACCTTATGAGTAGTGCATTACGTGTATACATGTATCGCGATATCTCGAATATCGTAGCAACTGGAACATGAGGCGGCCTGGTGCAGCACATTCAGTTGCCTGAAAACATCACAAACAGGAGATTCAGCTGGGTTCCAAATGAGTCTCTCGCAAAAACCAAATTGATTTGCAAATGAGTGTATTTCTCGAAAACAGCCCAATTTCGGTTCAACTAGAACATAAAGTTGGCGGAAACTGGGGAGTGCAACTACCTGATGAGCCCCAAGAAGGCTAAACCGGTCGTGGGCTGCAACAACAACAGCTGCAGCAACTTTATGAGTAGTGCATTACGTATATAGAATATGGAGATTTTAGTCAAAGTGAAAAGCCCTTATTAGCTGTAATCAACTGTATGACTTCGTAGTGTTTCTAGCTTGATGGTCTAATTAGACTTTACTCAGTACGATTATCAGTTATCAACTGAGTGTCTGGGATGCGAGTGGCCAACAACAACTGGATATACGGAAACTTTGAGGCATTTATGACCAGCTGTCAGCTGTTGCCAACCAAGTTTGATAGAATTGACAGTGGCCAGTCTAATGGATGAGCGACACCACTACTGGAAAACGCCACTTATCGGTTGCTTTCGCCTGTCGTTCCCAGAGGAAAAAGTATCGTTTGTTACGCCTCATTTAGTAGATCATCTTTCGCTCAAGAAGTGGAGTTAGAAGTTTTGACTGGAAGTTTGTGGCACAAAAAAGAATTGCGGTTATAACAGCTACTTCGGGATACAAACAGCTAGAAACAACTCATGTCGTAAACCTGGAATAGTTCATTAATATGAATAGAGTCACACAATATCGTCAAACGGTTAAGTTTTCAGATATTGGTACTGCATAGTTTAACCATCACTGCTTTCGATTTGATACTGCTACGCTTGTAAAACTATTTTGCTGTTTACAGTAAAATGATGGGATGAGGGACATTCGTTATTTGGCCAATTCAAATATGCGTTGAGAATCGAGATTTAGGTCAATTTAACAATGAGCACGTTGTATATCAAGCGCAAGCGGCTCTGACCAAGTTGACCAATGTCACCAACGGCTTCCTTGACTTATAGTGTTTCCATCCAAGCAAACAGAATGACCACTTCTATCGATCACTATTTTCATGCATTACTGTGATGTCAAAGGTATAGGACCTTTTAATTAGTTCAGCCCTTTATGGGTCTGAGCATTTTGCGAAATTAGCAGCTCACTGGTGTGCAATTAACATAAAATCCTACCCAACTGCACACTGATGATGTCTCCTCGTATGTTGACGAAACGTTTGCAAGTCAAAAGCCAAGCCCAACGAACAGATCAACAGGCGCCTGATCAACAACCAATAAACACACCCGAGCTACCAATATTTCGACACATTACCAAACTGCTAGATAAATGATGATTATTTCACTCTCATGGATGAACTTTTCTTCCAGATCTACAAAGGCATTATCGAGCTAAACTTTCAAATGGACCCCAGTGATGGCTTACAGAATTTGAAGAGGAAGCACAGAAAATCTCTTGCACTTCCTGGTCACAAAATTCCGAACCATAAAGCAGATAAAAGTCCGATAGCGTGATGTATGACCTGCTATTTTAGGCTGATTTCGTGCCGATGCCAGCGTTGAGATGAGCGAAAATCCGTCCTCATTATTTCGTTCCAGGAAGTTATTTTGTCTCTCGCCAGGAGGCTGCAATTTAGGCAACTCCCCAGTAGATGGATCTGTTGAACGCTTAAGTCGGCTGGTTCGAAATCCCGAGGTTTGACTTTGATCCATTTACTCTTTCCCATCAACACAATGTAATCAAGCTGTTTACGTGCATTTGGGTACGCACTAAGGCAAAGTAAATTAATATATATTTATATTTACATTGCTGTCACCGGAACTGAGGAACTAGTTGCGTTTGCGCAAAGAACGGAAACCACATCTACATACCCACCAGTCTATGCTTGAATCGACCATACAAGATGATGAGACTAACTGGAATCCGTGCCAAAATGGTGTGGGAATATTTCTGAAAGGAGTAAATTATCAGACATAAGGGTGATGAATGACAGCTAAATGAACTCAAACAGCCTTCCAAACACTTGCTTACTGCAGTACCGGCCGGTACAATTCCTTAAATCCCAATTTAACTAAGGACTTGTTTGAACGACCTGATAACGGGGTGGTAGTCTTTTTCTTTGTTGTTAAGTGTTCAATCAGTCGTGGAACTATGAATACTATCAGACGGGACAGAAAAGAACTCATTCCGAAACATCGGTTGAAGTCTAAAATCAATGAAAGTAGCTTGTTTGTCGAAAATGCTTAGGATTATATAGGATTACACCTGAATATTTCAGGATGACAATTGTGGGGGGATAACGAGGGGATGAAATCTATCAGGTTGATCATTGTAGCGTTGACCGGTGATGAATTAGAGGGAAAGATTTTAACGCGCCGAGATAGAAAGCCATTACTCGACCAGCCACAGATATGCACAAAGTATCCTTTCACGGTATATTTTATCCAGTCTCCCCATACAAACATGTAACCATTCCGATGTCAGTGTTTGCGTTAGATCACTGGGTGAGAAGATACACCGCATCCGTCGTGAAGTTACTGGACATTACCGCGGTGTGACGGTACTTCCATGACCCACTGAGCTATATTGAAGAGCGTACTTGTGGCGCTAACATAGTCTCATTCCAGGTAGAATTCTGCCTAACTCAAGTTTCTGGTACGTGAGTGGCAACCCTTTACTTAAAACTATGGGCTGCTCTGAAAGTCATGCGCCGATCGCCGTTGCCTATGATCCAAGGGCTGGAGATCTTAACTGGCTGCCCATATAGGTTAGACTAACTCACGTATGACCATAAATAGCCCCTTCGACCGCCGCATGATGCCCTTGCTCATAACAGCTTCTCTGTATTTTATTTGGCAACGTCTGTGAAAGGCTTCCATAAATGTACCGTGTCTGCTTACTGTTCAACAGATAGTAGTGCTCAGACAGTGTTGTGATTGTGGGAGTTATGACTGAGCAGGTAGGTGGCCTCGATCCTGCTGAATCTCCTTTGGATGGCTGTTTTGGACTTGAATCTAGATGCACACACACACTGTCGAGGTTTAGACCAGCGGCATGAATATAGGCGTCCTACCATCTTGATCTTCCTTGAATTTAAAACTGCGTACGATCCTGCCCGCCATTTAGTTCTCAGCAAGCTTGTATTCACCTAATTGTAGGCCGTTGAGAGTGTGAGAGACCGCACTTAATAATTTCTAAAGCATCCATTCTTTAAACAGAATGGATGGCGGTTCAATCGAGATGTTGCTCTCTAAGTCTAATCTGCTTACACAACAAAACCATGAGGTAAATTACAGCCTTTTCAGGATTATTCGTAAATATCAGCAGTGGATATCTCAGGCACCTTTTTAAGGGTTCACACTCACATTTCCTTGGTTTGTAGTTGAAGGATAAACTGCCCAGTCCTGTGTGGCTGGTGAGTAGTGTAATCAATTCCTACTGAATCAGGGTCCACAGTTAATCAGCTGATGCGTGCACAACGTGTGGAACAATTGTTCTGTATTTGCGTGGGATTTGAAAGCCATTCCGACATGAGGGTCCATTCTGTGAGTCTACCAGCTAAGACAGTGCAATTGTCCGACCATACTTCTTGTGGTTAGTTCAGACAACCGCTTGCGCATCACCCCATGGTGACATAATGGACTGTCAGAGTTTCTGTATGAGAGATTTTAGTTGATTTCTAGACACTTTCAGACATTCTTTTTGACCACCAACGCCGAAAAATACAGCATACATAATTAATATATTACCGCTAATCCCTGGAAGAGATTATAGATTTTTCAGAGTCCTAGAGCTTGATTCCCACAAAACGTGTCCTCCGGGTGGTCATTGAGCTTGTTGCTGCCAACACAAGTGAGCATCTTTGATGTGTTTGTCGTACTTCTCGTACGGTAGTTTTTCCGTGACTTGTTTAATCACTTTTTGAATGTTGTAAGTATCTCCAACACACCTTGTCTCGCCCCTTGTTTGAGTTTCTGCAACATCAAAAGGCGTGTCAATAATCTGACAATCATTACATTACATTACATTTGGTAACATCGCCAATTTCATTTTCATGCTGATTGAAATCTGTATTACCAGCGTACTCAGGATCCTTGAAATTTTCAAGGTTTACGATCAAGGAAGTCAGGTAAGCTATTTTCCTGAAAATTCAGTCCACTTCTCAAGACGTATACAGAGCGAATCCATTCCATTCGTGGACGGTATTCTAATGTCAGTGTTTTTTGCGTTAAGTCAGATCAGCCAAAAGAGATTGACGCGGTTTATTACTACAAAATGCTTGTATATCTGGCGGGATGTCACTGAATATTTAACATCCCACGATCTTCTGCTCGGTTACCTTTTGGTCGAAGTCTCCGATTTCCCGCCAATCTTATGTTCCACTTTAACTTAAATTGTATGCAATATACAAGGGACATTCTCTTGCAAACTACTGTGAATTAAAAATGTCTCAACTGAATATCTTGCGTATGGTATTCTTTAAATGAAAGTACTGCTTACGGGCAACCTTATGTTTAAGTTGGTATGATATTCGTGGTAGCACACTATGTCACTGATTTTCACCACTATTGATGGTGTCCCGAGTTTATTTGGGGCACAATAAACCGCCTAACATAACATGACGCAACGCACGAGGATAGTTTTCATTTTGCTGTTGTTCATTTCGTGAAAGGTATCACAACTTATCTCAGAATGTTTTTGTGAATGCCGATTAAGTCTTCCATCTCAATAAGGGTAGTGGACAGCATAAGACTGTCGAACTGTCTGACATTATGGAGGTTATGGAAGATACAAGTGCCTGTAGAATATCACGAGTAAGGTAAATTTACGCACAAGAGAATAAACGACAATGTGATTTGAGTCTGTCTACATGCAAATGGTGGCTGAATAGGCTAGTGAAGTCCACGAAATACTGTGCGAAAACTTCGTGTTAATGCTCTCGGTGATCACGAAAATGCGATGTTCAGAGCAAAAAAGTATTGAGCAATATAACAAGCACTATTGCTGTCTTCATTAATTCGATTAATCAAGCATTCTCAGCGGACCGACTGAGACACTCGTATCGCTTGCTGATGATGTGATTACCGGATGATTTTTTAAACGACTGAATGGTCACACATCTGAACACTTCTATCTTTTCCAGCTTTTGCAATGATTTTTTTCGGAGCAAACTTTCACTCAGATTTTAGCTGATACGTTAGTAGAACACGAATTGTCATAATTAACCTGAATACAGTGCAGTAAAATTTATGGACCTTACAGCTCATTGCAACTTCTGGTGAATACTCTGATTTATTTCATACAAACGATCAGACAACCAGGGTGAAATGAACCGCCTGGCAATCAAATTATTGTCTTTTGTTTCATGTGATAATAGTCAAGTCTATTTTTTCTTCAGGCGTGGCAGTTTCCCCTGATCATTTGACATTTCCCAGACTTGCTTCGTACTCCCATCAAATTTGTCTCAGACAGGTAAAATCCTCAGAAAGCATTTCAAACTGTTTGGAAATTGAACAGAATGGTGAAGAAGAATAGAATATCCAACAGGAATTTTGTCCTGTTAGTGAAGTCCATCTATGGTGTGCAGCCTAGAAGCACCGCACCTTGTTTGGAATCATCAGCATTGCGCATCCCACGAAACCCAGAGATTTTCGAACCAGTGACCTTACAGACTGGTTGAACAATTAGTCGTTTTTCCACAAACAAATTGCTAGCAGCGTGATTAGCTTTCAACCAATGCAAGACGAATTTATACATGCCCCTTTGCCAATCGAAAGCGGTTGTATAAATGTCGGATTGGAGTCCAAATACCTGCATGGAGAAGAGCTCTGGAATTTCTAAATTTCAGACAAAGTTATAGCTAAAATTAGTCTTTATTTTGATGGGTTTTCGGTTCGTTTATATAGAGCACGTAGCAGCAGCTGAAGCGACAGCTACTAAAGCCGGACAGATTCAGACGGGTTTGCCAAACAGTCCGTGGGGGTTACTCAAGCTGTCGAGGGGAACGCAGCTTGACTCATCACTATGAAAGATATGGATGAAATTTATCGGGGGACCATAGTATTCCGAGTTATTGAAGTAAAGAAACATCACGCTTTCGGGCCAGGCATGCACAATTGGCACGACCGTTAAAAGCGTGTACTTTGTCGACTGATTGGGACCGCAAAGCATTGGCACCTCATAATCACCAAGGGAACAATGTGGTAGGATGTTATATTTAAACAGGGGCGTATGAATAACAATGTGACGGTGTGACATAAGTTCACAAGATCTCCTCTGGTACAAAACATGTAAAAATGAAAGAAGTTACAGGGATAGGTGGATCAGTCAGTAAAGCTGAGTTATTCTGATATAAATATAATGAATTTCTGAAAAAAATCAAACTTGGATATATTAAGCAGTTACGTCTCAAAACCTTGAATTCCGGATCGATGTGTCCAGGAAAAACACGGAAAGATAATTTCTTTCTTGTTTCTTGTCTAGGATTTCGAAAACGAACAGGCCATAATTTAAGATGAGAAAAAATCACCATAAGAGGAGGGAAGCCGTTCAAGCTGCTGCTAAGCACGATTCACCGATGTGCGGTTCGTGGTAAAGACGCGTGCATTGTTAGGCCAACAACAAACCATTTACTAGGAGGTCAGTGCCGTACTGATCGACACTCAAATCAGTAACGAATGTATTCACGTCGACAAAGCGGGGACAATGAGCATGCATGCCTAACCTCAGCCGAATTCCTGAACTGCGTCATTAGCATTATCTGCGGTGGTGGTAGTTTAGATGCCTTCTCTGCTTTGTCGTTGTTCAGGTAGTCCCGCTAAATTCCAACGTAAAAACAAAAGTGAAATGACTGCATCATACTTCAAAATGAAAATCGGAACGACGAGCGGGCGTAAACGAATCCGCACGAGTATGGGCTATCGGTCTTTTAGCCAAAAAGGTAGTCAAACGTGAGTGTACGGATTCGTGTGTCTGGGTTGTTCTCTGATTTGGACGTTATGATTTGAAATGAGATCGAGTAGAATTAGTAAAATCCATAACTTAGTGTTGATAAAAGAATAGGATTTATGTTGAAAGGTGTTATATTGGAAGCTGTTGCCAACTGTGGTATGGGTTACTTAAGTAGCGAATGAGTGAAAGAATCAACGGCGGGAATTAATAATTTAACTTCTAACTTTAAGGAACACATTGTACAACTGGGTCACGCAGACTAGGATAGATGCGACAAGTGACTCAGGTTCCTTTGTTAAAAATGGCTTGGCCTAGATTCTGTAATCAATAAAGCTACAGTGAATGCTCGTAACGCAATGCTTACAATTTCTGAAAGGATTTCAAATTCCGAAGAAATTTCTACCCGGTTCCCGTAGTTGTTAAGCTGTGCGGTGAAGGAACGAAACGTAACAAAGTGCGCAAAGTGAAATGACGGCTTTTGGGCTGCTTTAACCAGTTCAGGGTTTACGTAAGAACATACTTACCCGCCCGAAGTCTTACAAGGGTTTTCCATAGAAATCTATTGTTGCATGGACAGAGTTGTTATCCAAACAGTCCACCGAAGAAGATCCAGCTGCAATAACGCCGACTCAGTGCTGAATACGATTTTGAAGAAAAGTGGTACAGCACAACAACAACGACTATCATATCATTGGAACTAATGAAGTGGTCAGGATGCTTATGTGTTAGAGGTGACCAATAGTACTTCAGACCACGAGACGAACCATTTGTTTACACAGACATCCCTATTTCATTTGGTAAATCCCCCGGGAAAAGATTCAGAACACATCATGAGATTTAAAAGCAGTTGATGCTAAGCCTAATAATAGGTGGCCTGAACTGTTGAAAATTTTTGCATTCAGCGTTTACTGTGATTGGCAACATGTACCGAGATGCCTGATGGAGATTCGCAGATACCCAACAAGGGCATGTGATCCGTTTACGTGATGAACTGTTAGCCATGCAACATTTTCTGAGAATGCTTCACAGAGGAAATCGGAACCGAGTGTGTACGTCTCTCGTTGACAAGAGTGAGTGACATATGTGATAACCGATTGGGAGCTGCTGATTTGGGAATTCAATATTCTGAAGCTTCAGTCACAACGATGATCCAAATCCCAGAGTTTTGATAAGTAAACAATAAAAGAGACAATCGCAAATATTTGATAGTTAAAGGCTTTTTAGCACGTGCATCGTCATTTACACTCAAACAGAAGATAGTCCATTCATAATAGGAATTACACCGACCTATATCTGTTTTGTCTACAACAATTTATAAGTCAGACCTGGCTGCTTGTACACCACCATATATATACATATTGTAGAGACTAAAGTTTGATTAGAAAGGTTGTCACCCATGTAGATTTCCAGGTAATATTTGATTGTACTTGTTAATAAAAATGTCCCTCTTTGATTTGCATTTCCTGTGTTTTTTTATCCGGCGGAGTAAACACGGCTTCTTTTGACCATATACACTTGTGTGTCGAAAATGAACGGGTAGAATTAATTATACAGTAAATTCAATTGTTCTGACCATCATTCTGAAAGCTGGTGCATTTGTGAGACTAGTTTGCCTTTGCGCTGGAATTTAGCGGGACTATCTGAACAACGACAAAGCAGAGAAGGCATCTGTGCCGGCACCACCGCAGATCAAGCTAATGACGCAGTTCTGGAATTCGGCTGAGGTTAAGCGTGCATGCTCATTGTCTCCGCTTTATCGACGAGAGTACATTCGTTGCTGATTTGAGTGCGGATCAGTAAGGTAGTGACCGCCTAGTGAATGGCCTGTTTTGAGTTTAACAATGTACGCGTCTTTACCACGAACCGCACATCGGTGAATCGTGCTTAGCAGCAGCTTGAACGGCTTCCCTCCTCTTATAGTGATTGTTTCTAATCTTGAAGTTATCTATATGTTTTCAAAGTCGTAATTCCTTCTGGTGTGATTCCATTCAGGCTGCAGTTTAAACAGAACACTTCCTCGTAGGATATCTCAATGCCCTTGATCCAACTGCGGAACTCCTCTAGAGCAAATATCTCATCACTATCCCTGAAACTTGCTAGTTGTGTAACCAGCACATCATAACATTTTTCTAGCTTTTCAAGAAGCACGGTACTGTTACATTGGTTTATCTTTCGTAAATGAAAACATTTGAAAGTGGTTTTTTAGTCGATTTATGTAACGGTATGCACGTGCCTGCCGATTTCGTTTGAAGTAGGGATTGCTTGTCTACCGAATTTTGCGTCCTGTTCTATACTGGGTGACCCAAATTGACCGCTGGGTTTAAGGTTTTTACAGATTGTTTTAGATTCTTAGGACGTTTTTAATTTTCTTTGAAAAAAGCATATATTCCTCTTGTTGGAAACAAAGGTTCATTATAGTTCACGTTTTTTAAATAATCTTTGGCTGATTATAGGAGATTTGCAAGCAACATATAACAGGCAGGTATTGGTCAGTCAGCCAATTGGGCAGCCACATGCGTAACGCAACTGCAGTCGGTGGCGAACAGTCGCAGGAAGTTTGCTACAATCATTCCTCCGTGAGTTGATCGAATTGCGTCCTCGTCCTCTTCTGGACAAAATTTAATACCACGGCTAGTTATACGGATGCACGGATTACCGCATGGATTACCGCAACCGCAGACATGTTTGTAAACATACTGGTGCGTAGAGAAAACTCACCATTCTATTACCCTCAATCCACTCCATTAGCATCTCGGTTTGAATTCCCGTTTTACGAACCAGATGGAATGGTTTTCAACCGGAGCAATCAGAATAGTTGGTTTACCCAGATGCCTGGCATAGTGTGCCACCATGTGAATTTTCTCGCCATGCCCTATTATTCAACGCGTACCTTTGTATTGGTTAGAAGCTCATAGGTATCAGGAATTTGCAAGCCAAAGTTTGCTTACTACACCTGGAGTGCAACATTGTACTGTCGGGAATTCTGGTACGTAAAATTTCCAAAACTCGGGATTCTATCATCTCTTTCGTGGTCAAATTTGAATCAAATGATTTGTTTGCTAGTTAATAAAGCAAAGCAGGGAAAACTACTTTAATTGATATTCATGATGATTTGAATATCATCTGCTTATCCCATATGCATGCGGAAGTGATGGATGTCAGCTTGTACTGAATGCACAAACTTGCCCAATCACACTCGATTTTGTGGCTTTCTTACTAGATTTCCTATAGCAACTATTCCAATTCGGTTATGGCGAGTAGCAAACCTAAGCTGACACTTGTTCACCTTAAGATGAAACCTTTCTTATTTTAGTGTGGAAACGCGACAGAAAAGTGCACAAGGCACGTTTCCATTGCTGCCTGAATTGACTCCATGACAAAAGAGTACGTGCTTTTTCGAGCGTCACTAATAATCTGTGTCTGCTAGTAGTTATTCGCAAATGCCATTCAAACAGTGCTTGGTTATTGCCATTCCAAATCTCCACATTATTCGAAACAACCGCATCATGTCTTGACTTTAGTCAAGCTGCTCTAATCTTTTCCTTTTTCCCTACGACAAAGGGCTTGTTTACAGTTGAGTCGGCAGCTACTTAGTGGGGCAGGTCCGTCTGCATCAGTACTTTTTATCAAAAATAATTTTGCAGAGTTGATCAAAACGGTGTTTGAATTCCGCCTCTGCGCAATTGAGACCACGTCACCAATGAAAACACGTATAAAACTATGGATTGAAGATGACTGAAGTCCCATTTATATGACCTCATCATATACATATATGTATTTCTGTAACCACACATATACGGCTTTCTGTTGAAAAAAACCGAAACTGAAAAATGAATAAACCCGTCTAAATTTTGTTTTTAAATCAAAAGGAAAATAATGACTTAAATGAGGTCCGGTCCACTGTGAATTGCACACTGGTAGCTCATCGATGGCACTAATCACCAGTTTATTAAGTAGAGGTCCTGCGGGTCAGCTGCGGAGTTCATCTGACAGGGAGGGCTCCCAGTGGCAGCCTTTACTGCGCATCTTAAATGATGTCTCTTTGTCCGTACCGCAATTGCTTTTTACTATCTAGCAAGTTTTCTTTTATTTTCCAACTTTAAGCTAAGAAGCGTGCAGGTGCTTATGCACTCCAGATTGTAAGCATTTTGCTCGAAACAAGCTGGACAGAAAACGAATTACAAACCACTCCATTTTTCGTAGCAGCAGGAAATTCCATGGTGAATGCCTATCCCGGTGACTCCTTTTTGCATTGCTGTTCCATTTATGGGAAGACCAGCTTCTCATTGATTAGCCAAATTTTGGTCTACGTTGCACCACTGTCACTGAAAGAACCAACATGCTGCCATGTCAGTTTCAATGACAGTAAGTGCACATTAGCAGCCTGCAAAGTGGTCACCCTCCAAGTACCAGATGTTTTTCATAATGTCTGTTAATGTGGGACTGGTGAGCATTACCACTAGCTGAAACAAGTGTGTATACCTTTCGTCATGCCACTGGGACAAACTGACCCTGACTCAATTAATGGACTGATCGTATTTCTGTCGCACAAAATGTGACATTTTTGAGAAAAATGTGTACTCGACTCGTCTAATTATCCCACTCGAAAAGAAACCCCTTAGATTTAACTGGCGGTAGCTTAACCTTCTGTGTCAGAATCCTTCCAAATAAAACGCACTTTTATAGAGAGTTTACTGCTGCTCACATGCTGTCTGTGTTCACTTTCGGGCGGGAGAGGGAGTGACGAATAGTTCCACTGAAAACTCATCGTATTTATCTTTGATATAAATAATACTCGAGACTTCAACAAAAAACAGGTAAAATAGACCACTGGCCACCAACGTTTTGGAGGACAAACACTTGGAACTGGAAACATCTGCAGTAGAAGATCTGCGCACACATAATATATCCAAAGGAATATTCACTGGCGCAGTCTTCCGAATGTTGGACCTGACTCTATTTAGACCTTATTTCCGTCATGTGTGTCTACATGCTGCTTGACTGTTCATAACTAATAACGTCTTCCACTCCATACCTGGTTAGGTAACAGCAGTAAAAAACCAGCACACACCTATTCAGCTGATTTCGAAGAATATTATTCAGATCTATCAAATTGCACTGTAGCCGCTGACCGATTAATCGTCACAGTACAGCTTACGTTTAACGCCTAGATATTCTAGAGTTCATTTTTCCTGACGGTATAGTGATGAAACGGTCAAAATGTAGCCTGGATAGAGCTGATGAAAAGCGACACTTGGAAGGAAATGACTAACGGTCTACATAATCCAGAAGTGTTGGATCACTAGGACAACACTGAGGACAACCAGCCATCCGATGCAGAATAGGAATTGACAGTAAGTATAAAGGGGTTGCTGGTGATTGGTATGGTATCAAACGCATCATTCCAAGAATAATGATACAAGTAGTTCATGCATCTGTTATCTTGCCAAATTTTAGCTGGCCATGGTGACTCAATCTTAATGTGCACCACAGGTTAGCGCAGTGACTTGCTGAAACCCCTGAATCCATACGTCAAAGGTTTTAAAGATAGTTTCCTATTTATTGCTTCGACGAAGAAATTTAAACTAAACGCAAAGGTTTGTTGGTTAGATGCAACTTGTTTATTTGAGAAAATTTCACTGACTGCCAACATAAACTGCGTGTAAAAGGTTGGGAAAATGTCCATTCGGACTCTACACATTCACGCCTTTTGTGAAGGGCCTGAAAAAAATAGAATGGCTGAGTCTCCCCTCAGATTAAATGGTGCTCTTTATCTCCATGAGCATTTGTGACGTTTGAAATCCACCAGGATGCCCACAGAATTCTCGTATTGTTATGAGAATGAATGAATGAATGGAGAAATCAGATGGGGCACCCTATTTTCACACTCTCTACTCTCGTCTCTGCTGGAGTGGTGAACAGACAATTCTTTGCCCTTTAAAAGTATTTATCTTATCGAAAGTTTTACTTCCTCCTTACAACACTGTTGCAGAGAAAATCGGTATGGTTTGGACGGCATACTCTATATTCAGTGAATGCATTCATGTAAAAAATAAATGACGCCGTATCCGATTCCAACCTAGAAAAACAGTGGAAATGTTGCCCGACGATAGTTTACCATCAAAGGTTAATTTGCCGTTTAATAAAGTGAAACGAATGTCTCTTTGGCCTCGTTAGGTTTACTGTGGAATTTAAAGAACCTAGCTCTCTCGTGGTTCATTCTAAACCTCCATTCAAAAGGAATTTTTTAACTCAGTCCTTTAATCAGGTACTCACTGTCAAGCTGAGTATGATGTAACTCACATGCACGGTTGTTTCTCAACCATGCTTTCGGTGTATTCTAACAACAAAGTCAGGAATCAGTTACACCAAGAACAATTTGACTTAGTTATTATTCTCCCGCATCGCAGCGTATTACGTCAACCGTAGGCAATTCATAAAGTAAAGAAATTGTCTAGCAGAGTTTTGGTCTTTTTTAACGTGCAACCGACCAGGCGGGACTATCGAACAAGCCTTTCGGATGGTCGGCAAATCACCGCCTAACTAACCCCGATTGACGTCAAATCAGATTACCGTAGTAGCTGAAAAGGATGCTCTCTTGGATCGCGAGGCCCATTTCTTTGCGCGCAATAACACTTTTTTATATGCCAGCCCGTGACGCACCTGTGTATATGTCCACACACACACATAGAGACAAACAACCATGAAACTGAGCCAAAATGTAATATAACACGGTGATCGGGTTGGTGATCTAAAATGTGTAATCTGGTAACCGATAACCAGACCTAAACTATGATTAGTTTACGAATATTTCCTGCTGATCCTGCTCCGGATTTCGAAAGGAATCTCTAGACCCGGGAAACTATTCTTATGTATGCTATAAGCGAGGAACGAAACCCCCTACTATGAGGCAGATTCAAAAATAACTTCGAAAAAAACCAGTGTTACGTCTGCGAAATTGCACCCCAATACTATCCATTGGGTAAACGAAGAGGCAAATGCTTTCGGCGAGCAATGACTGTTTGTCGTAAACTCTGCACAACTGGCCATCGCTTGTACAGTCCAAACTGTGAAGAAAATATACCAATTTCCTATTCACGCGCGTAAAACGACTACATGTCTGGCGGAAGCATCATAAGAGTAAGAAGATTCTCAAATAGTGTTTATGACGTTCGTGCAATGCAAGAAGTCAGTAAGGATGGTGGATTCGAGGTATCCATTTAAAAATGAAACTTTTTGCAAGTCGCGACTTGGGTTTTTGACTGATTCATTCGAAGCTAATTAAACATCTCACGGAGGGCGCCTTCATTACGACACTAAACTTGTTGGTTACTCCTGGTCTAACAGTATATTTTAACCAGTTAGTAGTTCATTTCTGTAACGAGCCAGGATCTAAGTGGCCGTATTTTATTGAAAACGCAATATTCTCCGCCCTAGCATGCCAAAAGGAATAAAAGTCTCCGGACATTATCATAAACCTGGTAGCTCATACTGATAACATCTTGTATCAACGTGTTGCTCATATTTGCTTAACCCACTGTCTTTCGAGGGAGTGTCGAACTGACTGCGGAGACTGGGTTTGGTACAACAAACAATTACTTTCAATACGCAGTATCATCATGTGTTCTGTTAATGTGCACCGCCATTGTATACCTCTCAGTGATCCCCAGTATGATAAGCGTTGCCTGAATGTAGTATGCAATTCTACTACAAACGCATCGATAAATACAAGCAGCAGTCTATGGCCGTCGGAGCGTTGTTTACTTAGCTTAGCTGAACACCCAAGTGGTACAATAAGCGCCTCACAATGTGTAAGCAAAGTTCACACAACGACTTCCAGATGATGCAATGAAGGTCGCCTGGGCCCGCAGTTCATATGTTTATTTCATATGTACCCACTTTCTTCAGGGATAGATTGTTACTCGTTTTGCATGAGTACTGGGTTGTTTGAACGCGTCATATCGTTTGACAAGTCGATTATGTTTTGGAAACAGATCAGTCAATGCCGAAATGCTTGTGTCCGCGCTTTTGTTGATTGACTGTAAGATCTGCATAAACATATTTTGTTAAATGAAAATAATAACGGCGGCCAAACATGTCATTTTAATACGGTAGATGTAACGCACTGATACTTTAATATTTTTTATTATCGCTGTTTGTATGGAGCCATCTGAATAAGTAGTCTTGCAAGCCAAATCTATTTTTGTTATACTTAAATACGGAATATTTTGCAGGATTGCAAGACGGAGTAAATTTGGAGTGGTTTTTATGCTTAAGTTAATCTGGGAAATCCGAAGCAGGTACATAAATATACGACAAACGATTTTAAATTCTGACTTGGAAACGTAAGCCTCGTTGTTTCCAGAAATGTATCAGATAACGCGGAATATATAGATAAGTACAATTTTTCATACCACGACTGTGCGAATCTTTCAGTTTCTGCAAACTATTTATTCCCGTGTTTCTCAGGACTGAAAGGGGCAAACTGTTTCCAGCCTTTTTAAGATTTCGTAACATTTTATGCCCGACTCACCATGATGAAATTGACATACATTATGTTGACAATGTTGTCAGTGGCTACAATAAAAAGATTGACAGACAATGGAAATCTGACCGTGCACTTTAACTGAATGTCTTATCACTGACTGTCACAACCCTAAAAACGTATTAGCATATCTCGCGATGGACACTGAATGCATCAATGTCGGGGTCTAAGGAGGTGTAAAACGACTTGCTCATGTGTTCTTCTGAAAATGTCTGGAAATGCTAGGTAAAAATGGATATAAAATTTGTTCTTCTCTCACCACTTGGTTGAATAACAGTGTCCTAATTACACAGTGCTGATAATTTGAAAGACAAAACACTAAGGCTCAAGATTCCCAGCGACTACTCAAAAATGTTTATTGTATTTATTCGACGAAAAAAATTACGAACAAGTAAAACAGCTCTAAAATATCACCCATTTGCATTTTAGAAAGTTTTTGCATCAAAGAACTCGCAGAAATTGTCGGATGCAGAGAAGACAACCTTTTCTAGAATTTTAAGTTACTTGTCAGCTGTTCCTTTGTTTGTATCCCATATTGTGACACTGAAGACACGTTTGACTTAAGCAAGATATTTGGGAGCAGAGTTTGAGCAGATGAGACCACAAAATATTTTGCACCGCATGAATGTCATTAGTGTCAGGGTAAAAATTGCTTGAATTATATTCGATCAGTAGACATTGGATATCCCAAAATCGTATGCGTCTACTGCTCTCTGTCATCGGCTATTTCATAAACATCACCGCCAACATAATTATTATGAAACATAGTAAGAAAACCTCGATGTAAGAGATGGTTATTTTTATTTAGTGCACTTGGAAAGTTCTAGTCTCCGTAGACGCGTCCAGCGTGTTTGAATATCAAGCTCGTATGTCTGTATACCAAGAGCGATACTTTGAACTTTTTGCCTTTACCAGTACTTTGGCTGTTTAGTTGACTGTTCCTGCATTCAGTAATCGCTCAGTTGTCTTAATGAGTACTGGCACAACTGCCTCTTCAGCGTTCTTCATATAAAAGGAAATTTGACAGTTTTATTATATACTGGGGGAAACGCACCCTTAATGTATTTGGAACCATCGCAGAAGTAAGCAGCCGTGAACAAATCATGTAATCTGGGGTTCTAACTTGGCAGCCAGTACAGGTCGACAACTCTGATGAGTTTTCTGGTTAGGTTAACTCTAAGTGCCATACGTTCGGTGTATCAACTTTCGTATGTCTGACACTTTACTCAAGTTTTCATTATGTGACATTATTCTTGACGTAGTGGTTAATTGCTTGGTAACTGAATAGAAGTTGGAGATTGGTACGCGTAGTGATGCATCGTATACATAGTACCACCTTTCAGCTTATGATTAGGAAATTGCCTGCTGTCCACCGATAAATTTCACAAATTTTACTCAACTCGACCCTTGAAATTTCGATGGTAATCTGAAGAGGCTTGGTGATTTTGAACTTAAGATTTTGTCTTGTTACTATGGCTATTGTAACCTGAAAAATCTACGTAGCTGATTTGTCCTAATTAGAGGCCATCAACAGAGCACAACTTAAAGAGAATACTTGAAACTTTATTCAACAAAGACGTTCGGGCTTTTGTGTACGCAATGTCTTGGTAGATATCATTATTTCAAGCAAACAAGAAGGGGCTAGGCGCGTCAGTTGAAGCTGTAGCTAAACTCCAAGTGGTTGCACAACTATTTTTCCTTGCCGCGCATCCACGCAAACCCACAAGGTTGCAGTATAAGGGTGGAAAAATCGAGAACGTCTAACACATGAGCGAAACCCACGTGAGTACGTTGCCTAAATGCAGCCAAATGCAAATAAATACAGCTGATATTTGTTCACAGAACAGAATTGAATTTTGACATTCATACCTAGGTGTTCCTTCGCTATTCAATATTTGGGCCATTCCGACAGAATGATGACGATTCGATGCTCATGTGAAATTCTCCACCAAGAAATTAGTCTAAGATTCACATGATGAAGGATCCTCAGTTAACCTATGTCTTCTGTTGGAAAACATCTACCATTTGTCCTAAGGCTCCTGGTTGTACAGTGCAACAGAGTTCTTGTCGTTTGTGTCACTGTCAATCCACATGTCGAACGCTCGACCTCTGCGCTGACATATGAGTCCATTTCATGATTCCCTGGAGGGAAGTAAAGCTGTCGAGAGATATTTTACAGACGAAGTTGTGATACCGAAGTAACTGAACGGAGCGGTTTTCGTTCTGAGTATTCAACAATGTGTAGCATTTTAACCTGAATGATTTGACGTAGACATTCTCGAGGCTGGCTGCTCTGATGAGGTGGTTATCTGCAAACGATAACATTTTTTCGTCTTTACCTCTAACTCTGGACTCTGGAATAACACAAATGAATATTATAGTTCTCCCACCACATATATAAGAGGCTGACAAGATTTCATCCCCTGAAGCCACTTACGCAGGCTAAATCTTTCCGGCTCTGTAGAGAATAACTCACAGATGGATTCAAATAGTGGACATGGTAATGTACAGCTAGAAAATTTTGAGGAGAATGTATCTTCTAGGCTCCGAAAAAAGGCAAATTCCATTTCACACTTTTTGGGGTTACGTGAAACACGTTATTGTTATTCTTGCTGGACCAAAGGTGTTACGCTTTCCTTGGTTGGATGATTTTGAGTATTGTGAGTACTAAATCCTTTTGTCTACTAGGTCAGGTTGAGCCCTAAGTGCACTGCTCCATAAAGCAGCGTGATGTTTGGCCGTATGTCTTTCTCTGGACTCGATATAATTTTGTGAACGTACAAATTATCACCTAGACGTCATACATTGCCAATGATCTATCAAGATTTAAGACGTTACACCTGTTTGTCTTCCATCTTCCATTAGATAGAATTTGGGCGCAAATTACGTAAAAAATAATGGACGAATCCCAAAGCATAAACGGTGCTAGTATATTGCTTTCCTCTCCAGTTTTTGAGGCGTGAAATTTTGAGATAACTTATTTCACTCGCATATGACGTCTTTTCTCTAAGCAAAGATTGCTGTTTCCCTTGGCGCTATGTTGACCACTTCATTTATAAAATATTGCGTAAAATTATAATAACATTTTGTTTGTAAACAGCCTCTAGAGAACTGTTAAATCTACTGGACTCTAAAATGTTTATCCACTATACTAAACCCGATTTCGAGGGATGAGGTCGCACGCATCCATATGTCTATCTGTCTCATTCTAACCCAAAACATTCACATTTGATATCACTCAGCTGTTCGTTAACGTGTGGAAACAATATACACTGTCTTTGTTTAGTTGACACCACCTTACTGAAGGCTTGCTAAGCAGTCAGATAGTGTACCACACCAGTCCGGAAAAAGAGGCCAAAACGCACTTGAATGCAGATATTCACTCTGATCCCTTTCTGTGGCTAAAGTGTTGCTTGTTTCCACGTCCGCAAGTGACTACTTAGAGGCGACCAAGAGATTTTTATCAGCATCCCCCGTTTGAATAATTCTCTTCCTGCTCTAGCGCAGCCCTCCTGGTGAATGCGGAAACACCGAACTAGGTTTTCAATTTTTCCTAACAACCATGGGCGGTGCATATCTCTGCCCAGCAAGTTGCATGAAATCCTAACGATATCTGACTGAGAAGTGGTACGTGATTATTCTTAATTTCAACTAAGTTATGGACTTTACCGTTAAGGACTCTCAAGTTTTCATAATTACCGAATGGTGCTACTTTACATGACGAATCGCATTTCTCGGTTATTTTGCTTGATTGGCCAGTCGGATTCTGTGGTACTTTAAGGTTAGCATTTCCTAACAAAACATCATATCCTGGTTTCCGATGAAATTTATCAGATATTTTCAAAAACCGAAACTAATAACTAGTTATATTCCGGTGGCTATCCGAGCATCAGGATTCTTCGTATTCCCGATGTCGAGTGCACTGTTAATTTACCTGAACAAAAGAGATAGCTGTGGTCACATTCAGTGGAGTTTTATTTTTACGCTGTTTGGTTATCCGATTTTATGCCATCCAAATATTGATGGGTTATTACGTCGGATGTTCTTGGCTGAGCAAATAGCTGATAAGTGAGCTTGGTGAGACTTAACTGGAGCAGGTTCTCCACACCTACTAGTCCCTGCATGTTACTCATCTTTGTTTAACAAACGCCACAAATTCACTGGACCAAAACAGTCAGATGCGTTTTAAGAAGCTAGGAAATCTATGGTGAAGACTGCGTGGTCCAACCACCTTCACAAACGTGAAGACAAACATGCTGCATAATATGAAGCGAGCAGCAGTTATCTTTAACGTATTAAGCGGAAGAAAGAATTTTATTCAGCCTAACCTCTCCACTATTCGGTAGCAGTCAGTTGAAATCCACAGATAATTTTCTACCGGCTGTCTTTTACTTTACAACAAAAAATAATTGAAAGCAGATACGACGCTTTGTGGACGGCTGGATATTAAAAATTGGTCTGTGCTTCTAATAAAAAAGAAACGTTCCAGCTGCGGTTAGCCTAGGTGGTTTCTAGAGGTTGGTAGGGATCTTCTTCTTTAAACAATGTTTATTTCGGGGAAAGTATGACCCCATAAATGAGTAGAACTTCCGATAAGTCTTCAGTTAAGAAGCCACTTAACGTGCGCCCGCGTCATGTGGTTTCCGTGGTTGAAGAATGGTTGGTGCTATTACCTGTCTATGTGGGAGGTAGTCGCAATTTTGACCAGCCGATAGCGACCAAACCGTCCACTGGCCGTTAAGTCGTATGTTCGAAACTGAGTTTCGTGAAGTGAGCACTGCAAATGACTCCCAATAAGAATAAGGCAGATGTAGAACATTTATCGGCCTTTCCTCATAGCTTAACTTTACTGACACAACGAAATATCTGTTGAGAATAAATAAAATGCGTTCTCTAGGCAGGCGATGTAAACATCTTCAGCATTATCTTTTGCAAAGCACGTGGGTCATCCGGGAATAAAATTGTATTCCTTCCTGTGCATGGCATTGGTGAACTTACCTTTCCAAGACCAAAACCATTCTTTTGTCCGGCGGACAACATGGATGTTGGAAAAATTCCTGATTTATTATAGGCGTTACTTAATGGTGGCGATTAGTGGAAGAGTGGCTAGCTTTATCTGGCTGGCCCATCTAAAAGACAGTTTTACCCGTCACTCATTTAGTAGACTCAGAAGCATTGTTTTTTACTTTAAATTATTATTTCTTCAGCACCTAGAGAACGGCTGCAGCTGCGAAAATACTTTTTTTCGGTTCGGATTTATTTACTCACATTAGCTGCGGAAGTTGGACAAATGTCACTGAGAACTAACGAGGGGAGGGTGATGTCAAAGCACATAACCTTGTAGATCTGATGCTTTTGCTCAGCATGACAGTACTGTCGGCACAAACGTTCTACCCCACCAGCTCACCAAACAGATGTTGGTCCCGGGAATAAAGCTGAAATTTTGTGCCTGCTCAGCTGAAAATTAATATTATTTGTATAAAATTTATTTTAAATATGAGTTAAATTCAGGTGTAATAAATTGGATTAGCAAACGTTGTTATAAATTGAAGCATTCCTAGACTAGATTAATAACAGGCACAAACTCACCTACAGAAGGAATCCAGGTCATGTGAGATAAACTCAGTTTGATCAGGTCGTTGCTTTATTAAAAAGGATTCACTACATATGCATGCATATACAGTTCATGTTCCTTGTGCATAAAAGACGACAAAACTCCTTTTGCCTTGTCGTAAGACGAGCTTACACACAAACCTTGGCTACTAACAAAGTTTTGCGTCTCGTATCTGCGGACTGCGGGGTGTTTGTTGCCATCTTACAATATTTGCTTTCTGCACATGACGGTACGATGAAAACGAATGGCCCTATATTAATTCTTATCGTAATATATTCTAACAAATAAAACGTCTACTTTTTCAATCAAGAGTGTACAAGTTTGCCGTTCCGATATTTTAAATCCCATGGCCAATCAGGGTTTGCTGAATACACGCGGTATGCTGTGTGGGAAGCCTTAAGATCACGATGCAAAAATGTGACGTCTGATCAAAAAACACTTCCGAATAGGCTGATTAAGTGTGTACCCTTTTAAAGGGACTTCATTTCCCGAGCAAAACTGACTGAAGGCGGAGAAATTACATTGTTCAATATGAATTCCCCACCAAGCCCACTCAACTGAAAAACTATAGTTCCGCACAGAAATGTGTCAGATAATGGGGCTCTTTATGTAGCTATATATTATAAATCCAGGCCACCTGACCAGAAAAAGCAAGATGTTTCATGTTATCTCCAGGGTACCTGATAGGTTTCCGGTACCAATCAGCTTGACCGCAACCGAAACAGTCCCAGTGTTATCTGGAATTCGGGTTTTATACTGTCAGCAGTTGTCCGTACGAACTGAGTCTGCCACAGTCATACACCACTTATCGATCGACTCAGTCGTTCAACAGCTCTTTTTTACACCTTGTATTATCCAGTTAGATGAGACTTGAATTTCGGCAGCTGTGAGGTGCGTCCAACATATCCAGCTGAACAACACCAGAGGAAAGAATGTGCAATGTGTTCTGGGTTGGGCTTGATATCACATCCTCGAAATACAAGTTGAACAAAGGGTTGACTGCGGAAAAATTAGCTGGAAACCTAAGTAGTAGAGATAGAAACAAGCAATGGTTGACGGTTTCTGTAAACAGACCACTTCCATAGGATAGACTTAAGCAGATTGAGCTCTTTGCGACAATCGTGACAGACCGTTAAATTAAAGGTTCACACACATTCTTAGCCATAAATCGCTCTGGAAAATGTTTAGAGGTTTGTACTGTGCTTCATCTTAGAGTCCAGTTTATCCACTGAGCAACTCCCGTGCCTGATTACGAAGCCCTGAGACGATTTCAATGCTTAAGTTAGTCGGGGGAGAAATCTGTTTGGATTTTTTAAATGCCCTCTTAGGTCAACCAGTTTAGAGCAGAGGACTGAAGTGCAATACTTCGAGAAATGAACGATTATTATTTTGCATGGAATCTAAGGGAGCATCTAGAGAGATAATCAAACTCCTGAACATTTTGGTGCAAAAATCGGACCAGTAATGAAAGCTCGTCAACTACCATAGTTGGTTAAAAGTCATTACGCCGAAATGTACCAACCTGTCCTCCACAGTATGTGAAGTGCAGAACACTGTTAAACTTATTACAGCACATATTTAAACTGCTATACATTGCACAAAATCTTAACGTTTTTTTCGGAAATATGCCTATTTCTACAATGTTGCACCTGACCTGAGTTCCCTAAAAGTTTTTAAGCGAGTGAATTCAACAAAATTTAGCTAACAAATTGTCGGAATGTGGTTTGGAGCCAGTGCATTTGAGGAGAGAATAGTGAAGCCCAAATCACTGGATCTTCCGTTTTGTTTATCGAAGCATGAGAATATACCGTAGTTCAGAATAAGATAAAAAACAACTGAAAGAACAAAGACGCTATAAATATTGGCGGGTCTTTGAATTCCGTATCATTGATCTTCTTCTGGTTGCATCCATTCGAACTCAGACCTCCCCAACCCATGACCTGAAACAATTTCCGGGTGAATAATTATTCTAAAACAGTGTCCTGAAGGTGGAAACAGTTTCATTTGTTTTTTCATCGACTGTGTGAACATGTGCAGCTCACCCGTACGAGTATTCAAGTTTCACGTGGAGAAAATCATACAAGGCCGCTACTGAACACCGACCAATATTCTATTGCAATTTTGATGCACGTTTTTCGGGCTAATTTCGTTTGTATCTTCAAACACTTTGAGCATAGAAGAAGGCAAGATTAGATTAATTTAATACAGGAGACCCATTGACGGCAAAATTGCATTTCTTGATAATACGAATATGCAGTTTACTCATTAATGCGTGGAAGATTTTCGAAGGAAGCAATTTCATGATCCCCAATTTACCTCGAAACAAAACAACCCTGTGTGGTAGTTTTGGAATAAACTTTTGCGTTTAGCTTCAAAAATCGGCCACTTTGTAATTCACCTAGTCACAAAATCAGAAAAGTTTGACGGTTTCTTTACACTGATCATATGCTTGCTATCCAGGTTTGTGAACATTGCTGCGTATACCTATGGATGAATTAGTTTCCAAACATTTGGATTATCCACAGACAGGATTATTAGTGTCACTGTGTACAAAATCGGATTATTACAACGAATAACCAAGTCAGTGTAATCTCGGGCGAATGCCTAGCTCGCGTAATACAAACGAAATCACAGAATTTTTCACGGAACTCCTGGTCTATCCTACACTAAGTCTAGATTTGTGGACATATAAAAAATTATTGCACAGCTCTTTACTCATCTAAATTTTAGTCGGTTATTGCGACATATGCGAATTTCCATAAATCTACGCTTACCGAATTTCTACGGAGGAGAACACGTTTACTTTTCGGACCACCTTGAATGATCACACGGTTCTTGTAGCAAGGCCTCCTGGAAATGACGATCAGCGAGTCTCAATTAGGACAAGAGTTTATCCTTTTAAATTGTTTATTCCATTTAATGATAAAATCATGCGCAGAAAAAGGAAGAAAGTGTGAAAACTATTCCGGGAAATAGGTGTGTTTTCATTAAATCTGATTATCAACGGTTTGTTGAACTCTGGAGGACTCAGTAATCAGCAGACCATCGCTTTTTAATTTGACAAGATTTTTGTTGAAAAAAAGATTGTCAGTTGCCCCATAAATGCTAAGTTACGAAAGGGTATTCTTTTTTAGTGGTCACTGGAAATGCTTCCCTCCAGTAAACGTCTCATAGTTTTCGAATAAGCGACGACATTTCCGGCCTTCTTGCCTGGTGATATATTATCTTTTGTTACACAATACTAGCTAGATAATCGGTTTAGAATAGGTCATCGATAAAGTCAGTCGCTCACCATCAGTTTGAACCCTATAAAACAAAGTGCTGATGCACCATTACGTTAAAAATGTTCTCAAATGACGAAACTAGATCAAGTTCCGGCCGAAGGGAAAGCCCCACCGTTACAGAAACACTGGTCAATCTAACTGTCTAGATTATACTTATATGCCCTACACACAAGATTTCTCAAAATCATTGTACTAATATTCCAGAGCCAGATTTCGGTACAAGGATCCGGTGTATGACTGCATGCCGTAGCACTACTGCAAAATTCCATGGGGGTCTCGGCTAACTACAAGTGCATTCTGAGCACTTAGGATTCGCTAGTTGGAATTCCATCATCCGGCTTATTGAAAACTAGACGGATGTGAAGAAGATGCGCCCCAGTGTCCATTCATTGTAAAAATGACTTTGAGTGGCATGAACTAATGCGAGGCGAGCCTAGGGCGTTGGTGACCTGTAAAGTATAGCAGGAAAAGCAACTGACCAAGAAGAATCTTTGCACGAAATCACCCGGCAAACGATATGACATCTGATCTAAGATGTCACAGTGATCTAAAATGAATTCGCAACGACTATTTTAGTCGGTTTCTGGGCTACCAATCCGCGCCGGAATGAGTTATGTTCCTCTGCCATACGGAATCATTTTCAAGGACTAGGCCACTAGCTCATCTATCGCAAAATTTATGGTGAATTGTTTTTAGCTTGAAACATTGTCTGAACTTCACTCAGCGGAAACTGGGCGGGGGAAGCAAATTAATGATTGCCTCGTGTCGAAAGCCAAAAACTACCAAGGAGACTAGGAGACATATCCTATAAAAGCAGTCCAAAGAAGTCTCTTGAAACCTAGGCGAGATGACATTTCCCAGCAAGGAATGGTAGATTGGTCTAGTTGGGTCCCACTCAATAAAGCTTGTCGCTAATGAGCTCTGAGGTCCCCTTACAGTATCTTTGGGCGAAATCTCGATCGGCAATTAATGAGTTGAAAAACCTATCTAATGCAATCAACCAGTATCATTTTCCTGGCCAGATTAATCCCATTGCTCCATCAGTCCATTGATTGTTGTACGCGGGGTCTTATCTTTTCCGCCGTCAAGATATTCCACTCAAACCACTCCACAATTGCCACAAGTTTCTCCATCTCAGATAATTGTCTTGCATTCCGGAAGCCATGCAGGCAGCGTACCAGTCCTCTTGGAGCGCGCAGGCTGAATAACATATTCTCCATATCATAGCATACTGTGGTGCTATTCTTGTGACGTCATGCAACAATCGGTGTGACTAGCATCTGGTTCTCCAGTGTGAAGAATGTAGCACCTATCGGTCTCGGTCCTCTCGTGGTTGCAATCGGATATCGCTAGACAATCTAGTTAGAATACACTGAAAAGCTAACCCAGAACCACTAGGAAACCACAGTTGTCATTAAGAACCCCACTCATACAACCTGGATATTCCGGTCGATTGCTTTCAAACAAACCTAACCAAAGACCATTGATCATTTGCCCCAAGTATCCACCTATTGAAGTTGTCACGCTACATACCACCACCTAAAACACACTGACATTAGATTCCACATCATAAATCTGAGGGGAAGTCCTCTACATAAGAGGCGAAAATGTCTTTTTCTCCCTGGTGACCTTCAGTCAGGAGCGTAATGTACTGCTTACTTAGTCCCATACTAACTCTAGAAGACGAAGCTCCAGGTGATCACGTTTTCTTATTACCCATCCTCCGGACGGTGCAGAGTAAACCTGGTAACAGTTAAACAGGTAGAGTAGGACATACATCAAGCGTAAAAATCTGAATGCTGGTCGGGACAAGGTAATCCAACACAGTTAATTAAATCCGTTTTATGTGGTATATACGGCGCGCTTTTTGTTATCGTCAGATCAGTTCATTTTGATGGATTGGACAAACTCCGTTTGTGCGAAAAACTCGGATGTAGGTGTCTGATGGTGGCAGCCGATTGGTCTAACTGACGTCATGCCTCCTGTCAGCTAGGTTGGTTATATTATGACTCCGGATTTGACCACTGCTTCCCAGGGCAAGCTATTTCCGGCATTGTTCTTTAGTCAGCTCAGATAAGTAGACAGTCTAAGTGTCCCACAAGTGCAAATTGACTGGTAAACAACCATCAAACGCACCAGTACTGGAAGTGTGTCCCATTATTAAGAAGGTAGGCGAGATGAAACGAAGAGTGATATCGAAATTCAGCCGCATTGGCCGTTGTTAATACAGTGACCGAGTGACTCTTGTTTATATGTAGCCTATCAAGTCGTCCATGAAAAATGGAAATTGAACGGGGTTATTTGAGTTTAACGATATCAGTTTCGGTTTTCTACCCCAAATTGTGTCGGAAAGGCACAATGGGTTAGCCCGTTTAAGTCAACAAACTTCCATCTCGCTTTCCAGATTGAACTCCTACATGCCGCGTCGGAAATGTGGAAAACGCGTTTTCTGTTCCGCTACAGAGGGACCGTAGTGTAAAGCGTCTTGTTTTGTCCAGTTTCAGTTAACCTGTAGAACAAAATTCAGTGAATAGAGCCACTAGCTCATCTGGTCAGCAGGTCATCCACGATCGTCCACTTCGTTCTGCGTTATAAAATGGAATTATTTACTGGGTTTGTAGGTTTGTTGATTAAATTTAGGGCTCCATATAAATCACCAACTGTAGAGATTCTAGTTTTAATATCTGTTTTAACGAATGATGCCTACGAAATTTTTGGACTGACAGGTCAAACATGGTGAAATTTGCAAATGGCATTTTGTTATAAGGTAAGGGAACAAGATATTAAATTGCCACCAAAGAGCAACCAAGTGAACTATAGAAATAAGAAATTACTTATAGGGGGCACGACGATAAACTAACCCAGTCAGCCACCGAATCACGCAAGCATGTGTGCTATGTGATTCAAAGTAATCATAGTGAACGGGCATCATGAAACTTGGTGACTTTCCATAACTAAGACTGCTCGCACAGGTAAGCCTGCATGAAATGTTAGTAATTTATATAGCTTAAGATAGGTTCGCTGAAGTCTTTTTTTCCTGATATGAATGTTGGTGGACTTCACGACCATTTTTTCGTATGGATCTAGCCAAGATGATGTAGGTCATTCAAAATGCGCCTATAGAAATATACAATCCAGCCAGTGTAGGTCATTCAACATGCGCCTATAGAAATATACAATCGAGCCATTTGTGACCACAAATATTCTCATCCCGTTCGTGCACAACACGGTAGAATATCCTTAAAAGCAAGTTTCGATTACCGAAATTATGACGTATATCTGTAGGATAACCTCTGGAGCGTCAAGGACAATCACGCGGCATTAAAATAATAATGGTAATAATAATAATCTTCAGGCTGTAACCCCTTTCTTACGTAGTTGCTATGTCACCCGAAGGAAGCACGGGGGCTGAAATGCTGCCAGGTTTTCCAAGCCTGGAGCAGTCAATGTGCCTGGGTTTGGTCGGAACCACAGACCGTCCGGTCAGTAAGTGCACCCCATCTTTACTAAGCCACTTCGAGCTGCTTTTTACGCGCTGAACACCGACCGTACTGCTGCACCACCCTGCAAAGACAATGTTCTTTACCAAGCGCGTGTGTGTCAATGCCAAGTTCAATGCAGATGACACCGAAAAAAGATGCGTGCATCCTGCAGAGAAGCAAAATGCACAATGTACAGGATAAACGACGTGGTGTGGTCAAGAGTTTGTCCATCAGCCGCAATTTCATTCAACACGAGTGGCAGCGGAATAATCAAATTTGCAGTACAAAAACAAAACAGAGATCCAATTGCTAATGAGCGTGTCGGTTATTTGTCTGGAGCTAAACCAAATTGACGGAGATCGCAACCACGACCCCACTTTGTCTATCGATAAACATTAGCTTCGGCTTCTTCCCGCCAGAGAAGACGTACGATTCTCTGCTCTTGAAATCAATCATCACATTGGTTACCCTTTCATTAGCCAATGAAGTATTGGGTCCGATAAATATCCGACTACGATCCAGGGTACAGACGCTGACTGCTAGCAGACGGAAATGTCATATGGATATCCCATTAACAGTCTACCTTATAGCGCCAAACTTTATCGTGGCAAGAAAAAATATTTTGCCCCTGATTAGATCAATTTGCGAAATTCAGCAACAGTATGTAGATCGTAAAATCTCAGCCTACCAAAATGCACTTATGCTACATTGGATGCAGCTACTGTAAAGAACTCCTACTAATTACAAATGGTAATTTGGAGGGCTATCTCAGGAGGATAAAGATTCTAACACCTGGATGCTGAAAAAAGCTAGGTATATGAATGCCATTAATCAGCAAACTGCTGGAATATTAACAGGAAATGGGCACCCTTTTCCAGGGTCAAATAACTGCCCGTAGTTACACACCCTAATCCTTGAGAACTTGTCGTGTTTCGCTAGCATACTGGAAAATCAGTGCCAAAGTGAAATATATGTGCTTGTTTGTCGATAGGCCACTTATAGACAAGTTACATAACATTCCGACGACAGCGATTGATTTTTATAAAAACAGATGTGAAAATATCAGCGTGTCGACCGTATAAAGTGCATCATTTCATTACGCTAGGAACATTTATTCGTGCATGTGTCTCCGCGCGTGGCCACACGATCTGCCTTTCATGACGGCAGCCTCAGGAGTCAATATGTCACATAGTTTTTAGCTATTTCTCTCACATATCGACCTTCATGTGCAGAGCTGCACATTTTACTGGTGACAGACCAATACTGAATGATCCCTAGGTTGAGTGATGTAACAAAGCACTATCGGGATGCGGAAGTTGTCTTGTCTTTTCATTCGAACCCGAAGCTAACTGGGACCGTACTATAGACCGTAGAAATTCCCGTCTTCTGATAATAATACAATGATAATACAATGATTAACCAAACATTTTAAATGTCGCCAACGGTTTTTTACAGTTCCCTGGTGCTTAATAAATTCAGCTTACCGCTGTCATAAACCACCGGCGAAGTCGTCGATCACCCAGGAGGACGGAAAGTAAGGCTAGTTGAGAGAAAATGGTATTTCGATTGACACTGAAGGAATGTGGAAAATGTATCAAGCTGAAATGAGTGATGATACAGTTAAACAGCATAGAGATATTTCAAAAGTTTAGCGCGATTGGCGAATATATATTGTACTAAATGAGATATGAGTTGACAGTTTTTTCTAAAAATTCCCGTGATATGGAAAACGCCAAGTTGTAGGTGTTACTCGATCTGTAAGTGTCAAATTATCTTAACTAACCAGCAGCTAGTAATGTAATGCTTTTAATCTTTATGTATTTACTATACCCTATATATTATATTATATATATATTATATCTTTCCAGAAACTTCCTGTAAGTACCCTTATTCATGAAAAGCATGCAATTTCATATAATTCCAAACTCGATAGGAAGGATAGCTGGATTTAAAACGATCAAATTCTACAAACAACATAATACTCATTGTGAAAAATCAACATATTTAACCATACAAATTTAATCAAGCTTGTAAGTCAGTCAGCTGAAAACATGATTGAGTAGCGGTGCGCAGCTTCCTAATAAACGGCTGGAAGGAATGTTAACGAGCACTTGGCTCAAACTGACTTGTTCAGGAGTAGCTTTTGGATGATTACCGTTGGTCTTTCGGGGCCGTTAATCTTTCAAAGGACCTGCCTAGTCGTGGTGGATGTGAGACATTCTTCTTATCTTGCTTACTAATTTATGTCGATTTTACTGTTGAGTAGGTTTCAGCTACCCTAAAATGCTTCTTCCAGCAGTAGACTTACTTAACGGTATCGTAAGGATAAGAAAAGCCTTTTTCCAGGCCTGTACTATCGCCACAAACCATTTACATCCATTTCATTTACCATGGCGCTGTACAGCTAAAGAACTATCGTGGTATTCAATATCGTTTCTCTGCTGAGCAGTCTAGATAACTTCCGAATATAAGAGAAAGTTTTCAGATATTTTTTCAACATTTTTTCACATTTGGAAAAAACGTCACCAAAG